>CM038608.1:1289412-1306199 GCA_021533255.1 Ceriops tagal
AAAAAAAAAAAATGCTGTTCTGGAGAACCCCTGTTTCGTTCGGACTTCTTACCACGTAGGAATCATCTTGTCATACGTATCTACAGTACAAATCCGCGTAATTCTCACGATAGCTTGAATATGTGCACATGTCGGTGATTTTTCTTTCTTTCTTTCTTTTCTTTTCTTTTCTTTTCTTTTCTTTTCAAACAAAATGCGAATCCATAATATAACTTATAATAATATTGTCGTAAGTCTCACTTAAAATTTTAAAACACAATCAAAGCAATTCTATTCCTGCATGCCATAAGATAGTCCATTTGTCCCATATCCAGACATGTAGTTAAGACAAGGTTTGAAAAATCAGATCGAAGTGATTGGTTGCATCGGAAAAATATGAGGATCAACCCAAGGTTCATTTTGCTTAGTACTCTGAAACTGAGCAATTTAAGAACCAGTTAGAAAACCAGAGAACCGGTCCAATTCATTTCGGTTTGGGGATGTGGGTTTTTACTTTTAGCCGTAAAAACAAATATGCGTATGTGCGTTTTTGAAAAATCAGCTAGGATATACACACATTTATATTTTAAGGAAAATACATAAAATCATAGACGATGTAATGCTTTGTGCTCATCTTTCTTCTTCTTTTTTTTTTCTTCAAATTCAGACTATTTATTTATTAATTCTTTAATCTTTAAGAAATTAAATTAATTAAGAGTAAAAATATATAAACTATAAACATATTTTATTTTTACTTTATTTGAATTAAATTATTTACCTCCATCAATATATTATATTAATCAATTTTAACATACATCAAATTATATTAAACTAACTTTAATTACCAACCTACATACAATATGTTAATTAATTTTTTAATATTACTATATGCTAAATTATACATTACATATAATTAAACTTTTCTCATGTATATTAAATTTTATTCATCAATACTTTTGTATAATATATACATAGATATTAAACTTTTTTTTTGGGGTAGATTTAATATTAAATATTAGTTTTATTTATTCAATTTTAATTAAATCAAATAAATTTCAAAAATTTTGAATTTTTTTTTATTAGGATGATTTTTAAAATTTTGATCAAGACAAGTAATTAACAACAACATGAATAAAAAAATCGTGAGAGCTGGCACGTTGATTATCTCATCAAATTATGTGACAATTTGGGAGGTGAACATTTCGCTTTAAAATTCAGAAAACATGTAGGGGTATTCTGCGCCTTTGCCGGGATGCCAAAATTCTTTAGCTCCGCGATAAGGTTCTTTTACTGCAGTCTTGCACTCTTGCAGCTTTTGCAGCCTGGCAGACTAGCGCCAAATCAACTCAAGCCACTAATCTTTATTAAAAATATAAAATAATATTAAAAATAAAACATCATGTATCCTCCCTAGGAGAATTAAAAAAAAAAAAAAAATCTCATCGCACGAGACAAGACTCTCATATCGAAAAATTTTAAGGAAGGGTCAGTTAAACCTAATTTTATCTTCTTCTTTTTTTTTCTTCTTCTTTTCTTTAAAATCTGTTTTCATGGAATGAATATGACTCGAAATTTTCAATGGGGTTCCCAAGCTTATCCTTCATTCTCGTTATCTATCATAATCTAATTATGTCCTTTGAGAAAGGCATCTAAAATATGTAGTTCATTCACAGAAAATGACAATCCCGAGTACCACCAATTCATCATACAAGGATCCAAATACTAGTTACTAGAGAGATATTTGTAGTTCCTAGTTTTCAAAGCAAATTGAAGCTTTTCCCAAATTCTACATGTTTTGTGATGTGATCATTTATGTACAGTGGCCAAACATGTGACTCGAAGAAGGCAACCATTTATCATTGCTTTCTATTTCATTGATCGTATAATTTGTTGGGTCCTCGAGAACTTGTAGCTATACTGTTATTCAGAAGCCAACATAATTGTGTACCATACAATCATGAAGCAAAACCATGGGCAGTTATGGTGGTTTTTTTTCTTCATTTTTGAAGTCTCTGCATACTATGAAACTCTGGCACCAGGCTAGTGCCTTTTGGCCTCGTTTTTTGAGACTGTCAAGTTTCGGTTTACATTTTAACCTTTGCCTGGACTCGTTAGGAAGTTGGAATTATTGCCTAAAATGAGGAAAGAAGGCGGCATTGCAGGGCCTGAGATTTCTAGCCATAGCTGAGAAGCTGAGAAGCTCAAGAGGACAAGGGAACAACAACTCTAGCCCGTGAACGCTGCATGTGACCATAAAAGGGCTGTTATAATCAGTGTTCCCTTGACCCACTCACGTGTGCCTTTTGGCTTTTACTTGAATTTGTGTGTCCCTTTCAAATTTGCAAAATTTATTAGCCATGCCCATCAGAGGATTTCTGATAAATGTGGAGAAGGAACTATAAAGGCAACGCTATACTTTGATGGCAATAGTAGGAGAAGCAAAGAGGATTCGTATATCTTTGATTTTCTTCCTTTTCAATCCACCTACTGCTAACCATTTAGTCGGAAAACAATTACACAGGGCTGAAAACTACTATTTCTTTTTAACTCGAACTTGAGACCTCGACTTCTCCACTGCTATTAAATTAAAACCCATTGCTTGAACACTAAACGAGGGTTAAGCCACAGAGAAACACGCAAAAATGGACAGGACGTTAGGGCTACAAATATTAGACTATGGTTGGTGCATTTGGCATTTGCTCGGGTTGCCCTATTATGACTTGGCATTTATTGATAATAATTGACGCTGGAAATGTTTGCACGTACAATTGGGCGAGTCACATTCACATGCACCATCATATTGACATATGGCATAAAAATAAAAATAAACAAGACCCTTTTGTTGAGCTGAATGAGTTGCAACCACAATTCATACAAAAGAAAGAGGAAAAATTAATTGAAGCTAAAAGAAAAAAAATAATAAAAAAGGGAAGAGAGAAAGTGAATGAATACTAGTACCTGGCGTTATCAAAGGATTCTGGGTAATATTTGCTCATGTCTGCAATAGTTTAATGAGTCCAGACTGCTCCTTCTATATAAACCTGAAGCATCAATTGTTTTTTTGGCAGTCTCAAGAAGCCCCATTGTTCTGTTCTCTAACTCTTTCTCCTTTTTCTCCCTCTCTCACTCTGCCCCCTGGTCTTCCCTCAGCCACATAAAAGCTAAACATGGGTGGCTTTAGTTTTAGAAGTTTCACATTTATGGTGTTCATTGCTTTTCTAGTATGGTCTTCGAGTTTGGATACCTGCATTGCTAGAAGAAGCAGGCATCGGAGGGGCAGCAGATATGCATCTTCTCTGTCTAAGAAGAAAGGAAAAAGTCATGGCGGCAACGGTTCCAACAATCACCATTCCAAAGGATCCAAACCAAAATCTCCACCTCGCGAAGCTCCGTTGCCTTCACCTGCTCCAACTCCACCAAAAGGACATGTGCCGGTACCGAGCCCACCCCAGAGAGCATCATCAGTTTTCAACGTTCTTGGTTATGGTGCCAAGGGAGATGGAAAGACAGATGACACACAGGTTCCTCCTAATTACAGCCATGAATTTATTAATGTGTCATGACTGCATGTATCCTGAACATGAACCTTCATTTTTTTTTTATTAAAAATTTTGCTTTGTAAGGAATATGAATCAAATTCTTAACCTGACACTAAGAGTTCATGTGACTCAAACCACTAAAACTAAAACTCGTAGCTAGAAGTTCCTTTTTTTTTTTTTTAATTTCTTCTAAAACCATGGTTTCAATGCAGCATAAAACGAAGTAAATGCAATTCACAAGCAAGGTCATGAATATCGACTTAAAGCATGCCAACATATCATAGTTCATTCATTTCCACATTAATTCAAAGAGCATCAACGTCACGTAGTGCCACCAACAAAGAAACAAAACTACCATTCCCGTGAATCTGCTCTCAGTGTAAAATAAGTTTCCCCGGTTTAAAATACATAGCAGCAGAAAGTAGACGAAAAGCTGGAATTTATAAAATATAACATAACGACAGGGGGGAAACAAATTGTTTAAGATGGGGCCCACTATCCGTAAAACGATTACGGTTATGGTTCCAGGGACGATTCCAACATTAATTGTATTACAGTTATTTACAAGCCAACATCAACCACAATTCACAATTCACAGCCATATATTTTCTGTTACCTAGTAATGGAGTACATGTGCAACACAGGCATTCCAAGGTGCATGGGCAGCAGCTTGTAAAGTCCACTCGTCAACGATGCTAATTCCAGAAGGACGTGTGTTCCTTGTGAGACCCATTTCCTTCTCTGGTCCAAACTGTCAAGCGAATATTGTATTTCAGGTAAATGACAACAATCATTTATTTAGAAAACAAATGCCTGCTAACAATCTCGAGGAATTCAAGAAACTATAGCTGATGAATTGAGTTTTCCTCAGCTGGATGGCACAATTGTGGCTCCAACAGGCTCTGATGCCTGGGGCAGAGGCCTTTTACAATGGCTTCAATTCACAAAGCTTGTCGGAATTTCAATCCAGGGAAAAGGCACCATTGAGGGTAGCGGCTCTGTATGGTGGAAAGATCAACCCTTGGATGACGACGAAACAAAGCTCATTATCCCACTAAATGGCACAGTAGAAAAGCACCCTCCAATGCCGGTAATTACCTCGGCTAATTTGCACTTGGACAGCTACTGTCTTTTATGTTGTCTGCATCTGATCATGTTTCTCTCCCATACTTGTGGTGTAGGTAAGAGATAGACTGATCCGGAAAATGCCAAGCATCAAGCCAACCGTAAGGATCATTTCAGAAAAATGTGACATTTCTCATCGTATCTCTGCATTTGATCATGCTTTCCTGAAGCACGATTAACATTATTTCTTTCCACAGGCACTAAGATTTTATGGAAGTTTCAACATATCAGTCACGGGCATAACGATTCAAAATAGTCCACAGTGCCACCTTAAATTTGACAACTGCATGGGAGTTGTAGTACATGATATAAGCATCTCATCACCTGGCGACAGCCCTAACACAGACGGAATCCACCTACAGAATTCCAAAGATGTCCTAGTCTACAGCAGTAACCTTGCTTGCGGTAATTATATTTCTTGCAGATAAGATAATAGTGCCATTGCATTCAAGTGGACAAGGTGGGCATGATTGAGTTCGAATCTGACAAAATAAGAATAAGACTGGCAGAGCCAGAACGGAAGCTACAATGTCTCAACCAAAGAAATGAAGCTTGCGAACTCTTTCCACTGATATAATTGTCAACAAAACAGAACACATAACCTGAATACCTGGCATAGTCTTATCCTTTTAATTACTATTTACATGACACATCGCAAAGCAATCATCTTTATCAGATATAGCTGGCACACACTTGACCCATGTCGTACCCTCATCCATCACTAGGAATCCAGCCATTTAGTATAGGATTCGAAAATAGAAATGGGAAGTCAGGAAGACAGAAACACATTTGTTGCCCTCTATTGGCTTCTCCTTTGTCTTCACATTCAACTGGTACTTCCGCTTTGCCTTTTCCTGCTCCGCTACCCTACTTATTTTAATAGCTCCGACAGGATTTTGTGTAACATAGGAACAAACGTTATGAATGATCAGATGCACGAGTAAATAAAACAATCAGCTATCTAAACCTAGAAATAACTGCATCCATGTAATTATAGGCCTTTTTTATGTGGACTGCAAAGCAAGCAATAGAATGCTTGTTGAACTTGAATCTGGAAATAGATTGCAGAGATGGAGATTCATACCTTGTATTTATGCTGAAAAAAGCTTTTAAAAATTTTTTTGCAGGGGATGACTGTGTTTCTATACAAACTGGATGTAAAAATGTATACATTCACAATGTGAACTGTGGGCCAGGACATGGAATCAGCATCGGAAGCCTGGGAAAAGATAACACCAAAGCCTGTGTTTCAAACATCACAGTTCGAGATGTCATGATGCACAACACAATGACTGGTGTCAGAGTTAAAACATGGCAGGTATTTATCTCCCGTGAACACGAATTACACTTAAAATCTAGTGCATTCATAACTTTGGTCAAATTTTGAATAGTTTGGGAAACTAGCTTTTGAAACACAAACCGCAATCGAAGCCACACATGACAGTCAAAAAATAATAGACCAAGGTCAATGTTTATAGATTCAAACGTCTTCTAACAATTATATTTCGTATGCAAAAAAAAAAAAATTGCCTATAATATGCAAATTCTATTTATTCAGATATTTCATCTACGAGTGTTTCAAAAGTTTCAACTTTCTCAGAAACAGAACAAACATTCTAGTTAGCAGTTTGAACAGAGTCCAAGTTTTTCCAACAACTGAATTCAGTGTTTTCTGACATCATATCCAATACATCCACGTTTCGATATTAGTGAATTTAGAAAAAGTTGTATGTTCCCAAGTCAACTTTATCAGTCTTTTGATGCAAAGTTACCTGTGGTTTTTACATATGATCTCAATGTCATATCTACAGGGCGGGTCAGGATCTGTGCAGGGAGTTTTGTTCTCCAACATTCAAGTTTCTGAGGTCCAGCTACCAATCATAATTGACCAATACTATTGTGACAAAAGCAAATGCAAAAACCAAACATCAGCCGTCGCTCTGACAGGAATCAACTACGAAAGCATACGAGGAACATACACCGTTAAACCAGTGCATTTTGCCTGCAGTGATACCATGCCATGTATAGACATAAGTCTAAATACCATAGAATTGACGCCACTGCAAGAAAGCTACCACATGTATGACCCTTTCTGCTGGCAGACATTCGGGGAGTTGAAAACTCCAACCATTCCTCCGATTGCATGTTTACAGATTGGAAAGCCGTCAAGCGGCCGGCCTCAATCAAGCAAAGATATATGTTGAACTTCACCCATTCAATGGTGCTTTGACTTGCGAGGTTCGAATGATACCCAGACCCCCATCACACCATTTGCTAATTAAGTAAAATATTAGATTTATTTTTTCTTTACAGAAAACCCCATATAGGAATTCTTATCTAGCTGGGTTGTATTGAATCCAAGCTTATGTTGATATAGTATATCATAGCATAGTTTAGTATTAATTTATTGTTGTTTGCTATAATTGATTGTTTGCTTGCCAGATTAGACGAGTGCTTCGTTGATGTATGTGCAATAAATAAAAGTTATCAGCTTTCAACATTTGCTTTAAAGATTCATATCATATTTATATGTTAGCCAACACTTCATTGCATCCCTACCTTATTTATCAATGCTTGAGACCCGCAATAGAACAAAATGACGAATAAATAAATAAATTTTGGGATTAAAAAAAATTTGAAAACTCGATGAGGTATCAACAACACGCAAATCAAGAAGAGAGTAATTGCAATCCTACAAGTAATTTCGCAATATGCTGATATTTGACGCTATTTTTTCCCGATCCCCTGGGGCACAATTTCTTTGGGCCGTTTCAGCGGCATCGGCTTTTCAAAAGTACTCACGTCTTGCTTGCAATGATCAAAAGACGACCTAGTTGCCAAAATCGAAGTCCTGGCTGAGTTTCTCTTTGGGAATTGGGTTTACTGTTTTATAATCATAATAGCAAGCAACATACATTTAATGAATCTTTTTTCCGTCAGATCATAATTAAAACTTTAAAATATTGTCCTACGAGTCTTTACTATTTATATATTATTTATTCTTTTTTTTCTCTTCCGGAATTCTTGAGTCACACTGGCTCTTTTAACAGATACTGATACTGTTAAGGAGCATTTGTTATGGAATGATATTGCTCAGGTCACACTAACTTGGTTTTCCATGGCGAGTTTATGCGTAAAAACTTAATTAGCACAATTCGAAGTTTAAGAATTGAGTTATTCTTCATCATTGAATATTGTACAAAAAAGAAATTCTTCATCGTTGCATGGAGTTGAGCGTATGACTATGGTTGCTTGAAGGATGGCTTTTCAGTTTTCGGGAAATTTTGGGTCGAACTTTTACATAATGGAGACGATGCTCTAGCCTGGTGTAATCGTACGTCAATCAACACTGAAATTAAGCAAATTTAATGGATTCAGATCTGGACCCTTTTCGTGATATAGCACCTGCGCCAGTTCTACCACTATGAAGGTGATTAAGTGGAAATTGTGGTATACTAGTGCTACTTACGGCTTCAGCTTTGTAGCGAGTAGTCACTTGATTAGTGTTAATTCTATGGCAGCTCGATCTAGCAAGAAGTTTCAACGTTCAACCTAGGACCAAACAGCAACCAGGAAAGGCAACATCGGCATCAATTGCATCAGCACTACTAAGTAATGTCGAAGATCAGTAAAATATGTTTAGCCAGTTGATGCTGAAATTGATCATATGGTAAGTTTGCTTGGGGGTCAAGAAACCTTGGAAAACAATTATGTCAGAAAGATTTCTGAATTATTAAGTTTCTTGGCACGAGATGCCGAGATGCTATGCCAGCAGAGGTGGTAAACATTCGACAGCAACAGTGATAAGGTCCTGGCCTCTTGGTAAGAGAGTTTATAGGTGCCTTAATGATTGTTTTGTTGCAAAAAGGAGCTTCATAAATCCGACTACCAGCCCCAAAATTCTTTTTTTCCACGAAGGTAAACTTTTTTTTTCATGTTTCTAATGCGGTCACTTTAGTTAAAAAAAGACTAAAGTGACATTTTTCTCTCTTAAAAAAGTAAAAAAGTAGCATATTAAGATATGTTTAGCACCTATATTTATAAAATTTAAGGTTTTTTCTTTTTATTTGATATGAAATTTGGTCGTATTTTATTCTACCAAATTTAGTGACTTTCTTGTTATTGTGGCCAGGCTTTCCTACTTACTTTTCCACTTAAAAGTATGGTAGATATTGGATTTGAGTCGAATTGACTTCGATATTACTTGTTATGAGATTATTATATTCTTTTTAAAAAGTAGACTATTTTTTAAAGAAGAGAATAATAACCTCGTAATAATACACTTTTCCAAAATTTTAGAAATAAGAGTAAGAATGCATTGTTCTTTCAAATGGTTAAGACCATTCAGACCAAGTAGTATGTTGACTTTAACATTTTTTAATCTCTTTTTCCCACCAAGACATGCACATGTCACAATCCTTTGCACTTAGAGATGGACAATACGTTAAATGTAGATGCCTCATAAGAAAGGGCAATACATTGGAACCAGTCATATAATAAATGTTGGTAAATATATGTAGATAAGAAATTGAAGGGATGTGATATCCACCATTAAATTAAGGAATAATCTAATAGTTGTGGCTTGTCCAATACTTGTATAAAAGGGGACTTCCTCCCTCTCATTTGGAAGACACCCAAAATCACAAGTGAAATATATTTATAAAGTTTCCCTTCAAGAAGGTTCTTATGAGTCGAATGTGAGAAAGCTACTTGAGAGGTATTCCTAAAACCGTACAGGTAGGGAACCCTAAATACTGTCAACCCATGACAAGTGGTATTAGAGCAGATTCATTTTAAGCGTTATAGTAGAACTGCGTTCTGATGAGGCGCTCATCATAGGTGATGACCGCGATGATCGTGGGAGGAAGGCCGATAAAGGTACTGCTAAAGGAAAGAAGAGTTGTGTTGTATCTATTTCGAGGGATCTAGTAGATGACCTAGCGCATCGTATGATGAAGATTGAATTGTTCATCATTAATGTCTAAAGTTTGGTTGATGACTTGACCCAATCCATCGAAGGTGTAGATGTCGAAAGAAAGAAGCTCATGGTCGAGATGCAGGAGCTCAAATTCAGCATAGGAGAACTTCGAGGTAAGTTACTGGGGACCTTGAGGGCAGAACTCCATTAATGGGATGAATCCTTGAAGGCCATAATAGTGGCTATGTACACAAAGATAACAGAGCTTAAGGGAAAGCTTGTAGAATAAGAGATAACATACGTGAACAGGGTGATCACCATGTAAGGACCACATACTGACGCACCCAAGCTAAAGGAGTTCAGGGGCTCACGGGTGGCCAAGGACGTGGACAACTTCTTATGGTATATGGAGCGGTACTTCCAATCCATGAGGATCAACAATAGCCAATCACATGTAAATACTGCATATATGTACTTAACTGATAATGTTTTGTTATGATGACATCATAAGTCAGATGATAGTTGTGGGGATCCTATCACGACCTGGGATAGATTCATTGAGGAATTCTGATGGAATTACTATCTTGCATATGTTAAAGAAGAAGCTTGCGACGAGTTAAAGTGTCTTGGACAGAGAGGCATAGTACGCGATTACATGAAGCAGTTTTTGGAGCTGCTGCTCTAAATCCCTTCGATGAATGGGACAATGACGTACCACCAGTTCATGAGTAGTCTCAAGCCGTGGACCAAATAAGAGCTAAAGCGATTCCATGTAAGAGACCTTACAACAACCATTACGATGGCTGAATCTCTCGTGGAGTACAAGGCACCTTCCACTTACTAGTCAGATTCCCATCTAAGAAATAGGGCCAATAGTGGGGGAGATCGGGGCAGATTCAATCGCCTGAATGGGAGTAGCCCACTAGCTGGCCCTCCCAAAGCTCATACAGAATTAAGCAGTGGAGGACTTAAGAAGGTATATACCTATAAATGCTTCTTTTGTGATGGTCCGCACATAACACAAGATTGTCCAAATAAGGCCAAACTGGTTGCCTTTTGCAAAGAATATGAGCCAAAAAGGGAGGCACAACTAGGTTCACTGTGGATTCTTAGTTCAATCAAGTCCAAGAAGGCGAAGGAGCCAAAGGGACTTATGTTTACAGATTTGAAGATTTGAGACACCACGATAAGTACGCTAGTGGATACTGGGATATCTGATCTCTTCATATCGGAAGAAGCTGTAAAGAAACTTAACCTTTAGGTTAAGAAAGGAGTCAAGTGGCTCAAGATTGTCAACTTCTAAGAGGTCCCTGCTGTTAGAATTATTAGGGATGTAGAGCTTCAGATTGGGTAATGGAGAAGCCAGGAGACCCTTGAGATAATTTCCCTTAATAACTATAACTTTGTCGTTAGGTTAAAATTTATGGACAGAATTCATGTTGTTATATTGCCCTTTACCGAGTGTATTTGCGTACTAGACAAACGATGCCAATGTGTATTCCAGTCCATCGTATGTCAGACCGTGATTGGAAGATGATCTTAGCAATGCAACTCATCGGGGAAGTAAATAAGGGGGAGGTGACCATCCTACCAACCTTGAAAATTGAGGACAACAAGAGCAAAAGGAGCGAAGTCCCAATAGAAGTGAGCAAAGTCCTTGATTCATTCAAGGACGTGATGTTTCTTGAGTTGCCTAAGAAGTTTCCTCCTCATAAAGAAGTGCATCATTAGATCGAGCTGGTGCCTGATGCTCGACCACCCACCATTGCGCTATATCGCATGGTGCCCTCTGAATTGGAAAAACTAAGGAAACAACTAAAGGAGCTGCTCAATGTTACATTCGACCATCTAAGACTCTATTCAGTGCTCCTGTCATGTTCTAAAAGAAACACGACGGGTCATTCCCAATATGCATAGATTACCGGGCGTTAAATAAGCTGACAGTCAAGAATAAGTACCTAATCTCACTCATTGCAAATCTCTTTGATCAACTTAGTGGAGTTTGTTGGTTTACCAAACTTGATCTCCAGTCGAGTTACTATCAAGTTTGGATTGTCGAAAGACACAAGCCAAAAACTACGTGTGTGACGCGTTATGGCTCATACGAGTTCCTTGTCATGTCATTTAACCTAACCAATGCTCCGACCACATTTTGCACCCTTATGAACAAAAACTACATCCGTTCCTAGATCGGTTTATAGTGATTTACCTTGACGATATTGTTGTATACAAACGAATGCTCAAAAAGCACATTAAGCACCTTAGACAGGTTTTCCAAGTCTTGCGCGAAAATGACTTATACGTCAAGCTTGAGAAATGTGCATTTTCCAAAAAAGAAGTCCCATTATTAGGACATATTGTCGAGGGTGGATGAACACAAATGGATGGGGCGAAAATCCAAGTCATTGTCGAATGGGAGCCACCAACAAAAGTGACAAAGTTGAGGTTATTCCTTGGTCTTACCAACTACTACCAGCGCTTCATTTGAAACTACTCAAACATCACCGTGCCACTCACAGATATGTTGAAGAAGGAGAAGCTATGAAAGTGGGCAAATTGATGTTAGAAGGTGTTTGATCAGTTAAAACAAGTCATGACCAAGGAATTAGAATTGGTGTTGCTCGACCACACTAAACCTTTTGAGCTAAAAACCAACACATTAGATTATGCTATTGGTAATGTTCTTATGCAAAAAGGACATTTAATGGCATATAAGTCACGGAAGTTAAATGATACCAAGCGACGATATACTGTTTAAAAGAAGAAGATGACTGTAATGGTTCATTACCTACGGACATGAAGGCATTATCTCCTGGGATCTAAGTTCATTGTAAGGATTGACAACATGGTTGCAAGCTATTTTCAGACCCAGAAGAAGCTGAGTCCGAAGTAAGCTTGGTGGCAAAATTTTCTAGCAAAGTTCGACTATGTGATAGAGTACAAGCCGATGAAGGCTAACTTCGTAGCTGATGCTCTTAGTCGGAAGATGGAGCTGGTAAACACGGTGAGTCGACAAAGCTACCCAGGGATCGACTGCATCAAGGAGAGGCTCAAGCACAATTAGAAGACTCAAGCCCTCATTGGGTATACACGAGAGGGCAACACCCGATGGTTTTGGTGCGAGGATGATCTTTTTTACACCAAAGGGCAACGACTATACGTGCTACTCTATAGGAAGTTAAGGAAAGAGGTGTTGTGCGAGTGTCATGATTCGAAGTGGGCAGGTCATCCAGGGATCCATCGCACCTTGGCCCTCATCGAAGTCCAATATTACTAACTGCAGATGTAGGACAATGTTGAAGTTTATGTAAAGACATGTCTTGTTTGCCAACAAGACAAACTCAAACAACATTCATCGTTGGGCTTTTTAGAGCCATTTTCCATCCCAACTCGTCCATTGGATAATGTTTCTGTAGACTTCATAGTAAACTTACCGAAGTTCGAGGGGTATCGAACTCTTATGGTTGTGGTGGATAAGTTCTCCAAGTATGCAACATTTGTACCTGCAATGAAGGATTGTCTAGCCGAGAAGACGACCAAACTATTCATAAAGCATATGGTCAAGTATTAGAGAGTTCCATAAATGATTGTAAGAGATCGCGACCATCGATTCACGAGGTGTTTCTCATCTGAATTATTCAAGCTGCTGAGGTTGGAGCTAAATCTTTTTACGAGCCTACATCCCCTAACTGACGGTCAAACCAAGCAGGTCAATGCACTCTTGGAGATTTATCTTCGATACTACGTAAAAACAATGCAAACAAATTGGGCGAAGTTGATCAACGTAGCCTAATTCTCCTACAACTTGTAACGAAGTGAGTCTACTTACCAGAGTCCATTCGAGATCGTGAATGGACAACAACCGCAAACTCCAAGTGCGGTTGCATCAGGCTATCAAGGGAATAGCCCACCAGTATACAAGTTCACTAAGGATTGGCAAGAACAAGTGGACGTGATGAGGGCGTGTCTACAAAAAGCCTCCAAGCGAATGAAGAAGTGGGCCGATAAAAAGCGATGACAAATGGAGTTCTAAGTGGGGGACTTGGTTCTAGCCAAACTACACGTTATTCTCCGGTATAAGGATGTACACAAGAGGCTAATCTGTTGTTACGAAAGACCATTTTAAGTGATACAAAGGGTCGGAAAGGTTGCATATAAGCTAGAATTATCGCCAAAATTAAAGGTACATTCGGTTTTCCATGTGCTAAACCTTACCGTGTAGATGAAAAAGACCTAAATCGAAGAGAGTCACAACAAGCACCACTTAGAGCAAAGACTTCATATGATTGAGAAGTTGAATCCATAGTGGTAGATTGGGTCATACGGAAGTAATATTGTATGCCGAGATGTGAATATTTTATTCGGTGGAAGGGACTTCCAGGAAGTGAAACTAACTGGGGACTTGCTGAAACTCTTTAGCAATTCAAGAAGGAGATTGACACGCACCACGTTAAAAAAGCAACGAGAGTGTTGTCTGATTAAGTTGAAGAGAATGTCACAGTCCTTTACACCTAGGAATGGACAATACGTTGAACTCTTAGGGAAGAGCAATACATTAGAACTAATCATGTAATAAATGCTAGTAAATGTATGTAAATAAGAAGACAAAGAGATGTGATATCCACCATTTGATCAAGTGGGATCTAATGATTGTATCTTGTCCAATATTTGTATAAAGGAAAAACTCTTCCTCTTCACTTGGAAGACACCTAAAATTACAAGTAAAATATACTTATAAAATTTATATCCAAGAAGGTTCTCGTAAGTCGAGTGTAAAAAAGCTGTCACACGGGTAAAGAACTCTAAAAACTTTCAACCAATGACACACGCATATACAATTTTTTGTTAACATTTGTAGACATGGTGTAAGAGGTCATAGTTGACAGCCCTGAATCAGCCTCCCACCATACTATATATTTAAACAGTACATTGGAGAATTGGAGAAGTTTTGATTATGCAGCAATGTAGTTCGTCATTATGGCAAAAAACCTATCGATCCCAAAATTTTGTGTAGAATGGTGAGTGGTCTGATATGACTGGCTCTAATTTATTCCAGGCGGAAGAATTGAATCCACAGGGCAGAGGTTTGATTGCAGTCTCTGTGACTGGCAGGGGGGGTGGGCCCTTTGGATTGTGAAAGGTGTTCGTGGACTGACCCTTGTGATAATAGCCGGGCATTCCCGTTAGTGTCGTCGGGGGCATGGTCATGGAAGAGGCCACTTTTGGGTAGGACTCATTGCCGGAAGATGCCAAGATGGAAGACCACTTTTGGCTAGGTATGACGCATTCTGAAGGACTAGGGAGACAGGAACGGAAGCTGTTGATCAATTCAAATATCCTTTTTGGCCTTGTTCGGGAATGTGATTTTATGTTTAAATTCTAATACATACCATTATCAACCATCACCAAGGGGAATTCTTCAATGATTAACGTGCATTCGTTATCTACTCTAATCATCTGCATTCCTCATCGGGGGTCTTTCCATGCATTAACTAACTAGTGTACGAATTCAATTGCTTGATTTCAGACGCATCTCAAATGTAATGATTTCAGTCATTGTGCGTCTTAATCTAGTAAATAGCACGTGCAACATACATCATGATTACGGTTTTGAATTGGTTTTGAAAATAACAACCCAGCGTTGGAGAATAATTTCATTTTCTGTTGGCTAAGGCCTAAGGCGCCCCATTTGACGCCTTTCAGAAATACACATACCATATGATCACTCGCAACGAAATTTTATTACCCGCAATCAATATTGTTGAATTTAAAAACTTAATAATTCAAAATCAAGTAAAAAATATATATATTTTTTGAATTTATATTAATAAAAGAAAAAAAATATGTTAAATTAACACTAAATTCTCAGAGAATATTAAATATACAATGAAAATCCATCACCTGGAATCCATCTCCATATTATTCACTCGGCGACGCGGCAGTACCTGATTGGATCAAAAATAACGCAAGTACTAATGCACCGTTTCCGTCATTTTGATTCCATAATATAAGGGCATTTCCGTCAATTCGTACCCGACATATTTTTTAATATACATAAGTCATCATAAATATATTAAGTATTATATTTATAAACCACAATAAATTAATTATTACTTTTTTTATTCATTTTTTTTTATAAAATATAGTGATCATTTGGACCGAATTAACCTCATCCTTTTCTCCTATAAATATCATCTTCATTTCTTGCCTCGTACTGCGCGTTGGTCTCAAGCTTTCACCTCTTCTTTCTCTCTCGGTGGCGTTCAAATTCAATTTTACCGATCGGATCCCTCTGAGAAAAATCTACATAAGGTCAAATTGTGATACTAACTTTTTTTTTTTCTCAAATCTCGGTTTAGTTTTAGATTCGTGGAAACGAGAATCTACAATGCTTTTTTTTTTTTGGTTTTTTTTGGTGTGTTTTTTCGGCGGTTCGATCTTAGGTTTGGTCTTGTTTTTGCATGCGCTCTTTTTACAGTTTTTAAAGGATTGAATGTTGAGGTTGTTGTCTTGTTCTTTCTTCTTCTGGTCTCAGATCTGGGCTGTATGCAATCCTATAATGGATATTGTCGATTTCTGTTCATTAATTTTTGATAATTTTGCTTTGTTTTTTCATCTTCAGATCTGTTCTGTTTGCTTATGTGCAGGTTCCAATTCTTGATTTAGGGTTTCTTTGGTTAGAATCTTTGCCTCTGTCTGTGTGTGTGTGTTTTCTGGTGAGCGACTCTGATTGTTGGTTTATTTCTTGTGTGTAGGGATCGACTGCGAGGAACGGAGAATGGGGTTGACATTTGCTAAGCTTTTCAGCCGGCTGTTTGCCAAGAAGGAGATGCGAATTCTGATGGTGGGTCTTGATGCCGCTGGTAAGACCACCATTCTCTACAAGCTCAAGCTAGGAGAGATCGTCACCACCATTCCTACAATTGGTAAGTTCTTTTATTTGAGGTTATGCAATCTAAGGCTAGCATCGTGCTTACTGTGTTGGGGACATGGGGAATTGTCTTTTTAGCAATGTATTTGGCTGCCTTTAGTTTGTTCACCACTAGTTGGGATTTGCTTTATTCCTGAACCTGCATTGATGCGAATTTGTAAAGCTTATAGTGTTTGCCTAATTTTAGATCAGCTATGATTTTTGGAGTTGGATTTCCATAAATTTATGATGGTCTCAATCTAATGGGAAGGAGCTTCTAATTTGAAGAAAAGACAGCTCTGTTTTTTTTTTTTTT
>CM038608.1:1309955-1324384 GCA_021533255.1 Ceriops tagal
CTCTCTCTCTCTCTCTCTCTCTCTCTCTCTCTCTCTCATCACACACACACACACACACAAGCACAAATACGTATGTATGTACTATAATAAATTATATACATATATGTGGGTTTAACAATTCTTGGTGGGGTTGTTTCTGGTAAGTGGTAACTCATTGCTGAGGCACAACACTTGAAGTAAATGTATGTTTTGTTTGTAGCTGGTGCACATTTCATTGTTCCAGATTTTGTTCAAGCCACCCCAAGAGGTGAAAAAGGAGAAAAAGATTATTCATAGAGTTGTGTTAGTTTTATGCAACCTGTTCCAATGATAAGATCCATGTTGCAGGGTCTCTAATAAAATTGGTATATGTCTCAACCAGTAATGAGAATTTTGATGACATAAAGGTGGAGAGATCTCCAAATGAAAATGATAGTCTTGAAATAACTAATTGCAATAGCGAGCATCCTGCCCTTGAAGGAAGGCTTCATTTTGCAAAGTTTGAGACAAGCAAGATAAACGATTGGATCGAGTTCATAAGCTCCAAGAAACTTCACATTGGTGGTAGGTGATGTTCTTTGCATTTGTTGTTCATCTTCTGCCCAAGTACTGGCATGAAAGTTGAGAGGCTGTGTTTGAGATGCTGGTATTGATTTTGGATTAATTAATCCTTCAGGCTTATTTTCTATGCATTTGGGAGATCAACTGATTTACTACTGCAATTTACACTGGTGGATCTGTTGATTTAATGTTGGCTACTTCTATTGTCAACCTTTTTGTGGAGTTTTTGCTTAGCTTCTCTTATTAGTGGATATGCTTCTTAAAAAATGCTGACAATTTGTTTTTTGCTTGTTGGCTATGGGCCGCTTTAACATCACTGTGTGCATAATTCTAATTACACAAGAATTCATTGACATTTCCAGAACAAATAAAATGAGGTCATGTTTTTGACTGGAAAAGTAATCATTTCATATATTATTTAAAATGTACTTTATCCTGATGTGTTTGAGTTGAATCAAGTATAACTTAAGTAACTCTTTATATGCAAATGCATGTTTTCTGTTTATTCATACACATGGATTAACATGTCTACCCCATCACAAAATCATTATCATTGCAACAAAGTCTATTTGCAATATATTGGTGTGAGAGCATTTTGTTGCCTAAAAGTGCATCCAACTTATCTTAGGGCTACTACCCAATAGAGCATTGTGTTGAGAGTTGCTCCATATGCATGTTCCCTTTTCTATAATTTTCTTTTGCCTCTCTGGTTATATGCTTATAAATGAAGTTGAACTCAGGTTTCCAGCATTACCAAGATCCTGTTGGCAATAAGAAATTTATAAAGGTAAGTATTATCAGGGCTTGCTTTTTAAAGGTCTGCAGCATGTCCTTTTCTTTATATAGATTCTCTCAGCCAATGAATCAATGATACAAAAGGTCACAAACAATTTGCACATTTGTTTACAATGGTAGCTTTAGTTTCTGTGTTGTGGTACATGGTATGAAAATCTCTTAAATATTTACCATCCATTTGCAGGCCACAGGTGGTGGGGCATACAAATTTGCTGATCTTTTCAAAGAAAAGCTTGGGATTACTCTTGACAAGGAAGATGAAATGGATTGTCTCGTCACAGGAGCAAATTTTTTGCTTAAGGTGAGGTCCCAATGCCACATGCATTTCATTTGAGTAGGTTGATGTCTTTAATTTAGATATTATTAAATCATCTGTTGGGGTGCATCTTATACATATGACCTTGTTGGAATTCTCTTGAGCAATTGTATTGCACAAGGTGGTCGCAACTCCAGACTATAGTACGTCTCAAGTCAAAATTCAAATCAGATTTTAAACTGTATATATTTTATTATTCCAAGACATTTTATATGACAATTCATATTGCTACCATATGCAGTTCCTGGAAACTATTGAATCACTGGAAGAATAGACTTTATATATTGTTAATACTTAGCTGACTTTCTTAAGATTGCTTATGTATATTGAGTTATGAGATTGATTTCAGTGATTTTGTTCTAAGTTCTAATTTGTTGGAGATGTGAGAAGAGGATTCTTCTTTCTCAATATCTCCCCCAACCCAAAACAAATGCAGTTAACTACCAGAAAGAGAATGGCTCAAAAGTTCAATTTTAGTTCCTTTATGAAGTAGGAATATGAATGATAATGATATAACTCAACTAGATTTGAGCATGTCAGATTTGAAAGTAGGTTATATTATATGCTGCCTTGTTTTTCCTTGTCAAACAATAGGAAAATTTTCCAATGTGTGGTTGAACCCAGTGGTGGGTATGACGGTCTGGGTGAACATGGGCATGGTAATACCATAAAAGTATGGTTTGTGCAAATTTTTCCTTGTGTGGGAGCCTTGTGCATCGCAAACTTCCTTTTTTTCTTTTTACCTTGCATATGTTTTAAAGGCATTTACAATTGTGCTTTGAATAGGCCGTTCACCAGGAAGCTTTTATATACATGGATGGTCAAAAGGAATTTGTGCAGATCGACCACAATGATATGTACCCCTATCTACTTGTTAATATTGGCTCTGGTGTTAGCATGATCAAGGTACTCTTCATCAATTCATTTAGCCTTATTTGCTGTTTTGCAACTTTAGTGTAAATCTTCAACCTATAATTAATTTTCAGCTTTTGCCTTTATATAGGTGGACGGAGATGGAAAATTTGAGAGGGTTAGTGGAACCAGTGTAGGTGGTGGTACTTTTTGGGGTTTGGGAAGGCTACTAACAAAATGCAAGAGGTTATTTGGTTCTTTTCTTGTCTTTGCATAACTAAAACCCACATTAGTACTTTTTATTGAAGAGAGACATGTCTTTTCATCTCAGTTTTGATGAGTTACTGGAGTTGAGTCATCAGGGAAATAACAGAGTGATAGACATGCTTGTTGGGGATATTTATGGTGGAACAGAGTATTCAAAGGTATTAACATGTCATTTGTTTCCCAAACCAATGAAAAGTTTCCTATTCATTTATCTCTGAGCATCAACATAAATTGTTGTTCGGGATGCTTAACAGTCCTTTTACTTCCATGTCAAATTTCCAGCTTATAAAGCTTAAATGTGATCAGTTTTGATGATGATAGATTGGTTTGTCATCAACAACCATTGCTTCCAGCTTTGGGAAAGCAATTTCAGACAATAAAGAGCGTGAAGACTATCAACCTGAAGACGTTGCACGCTCTCTTCTAAGAATGATCTCAAATAACATTGGACAGGTATGTTTGGCTGGGGCAGAGTTCTTGTATATAATTAGTTGATTATTCTGTTCTCAAAAGTAATGTATTAATACCATCATAAGCCCTTTGTGGAAAAGGGAGACTTGGTATTAACATCATCATATAATATCCTAACATGACAAAAGCCTTTGTCAAGTCCTAGACCAGAAAGTGGTTGCATCATCAGTTGTTTGGTTCATGTTGACCTTCGTTTAAAAAAACTTGTTTAGGAATTTATGATTGAAACCATGTCTTCCTAGAAACTGGTTGCTGGAATTTATTTCATGTCATATAGCTTCAATAAAATATTCCTAGGGATAATCCATCCCCTATAATGATGTCAAGGTCACCTTAAGAGGGACATATAATATGTGAGGGCTAGAAATGGAGTTCAACATTCAGTTAATGGTGTTTTTCTCTGCCTAAGATGACTTGCCCTCAGTAACTAATTTTGCCTTTAGGTGTATGACATAATGTTGGTTAAGAGCTCCACTTCACCTAACTGTGTACTAACCAAAACTAGTTAGACCACGAGCAGGGTTGCTGATTAATCATTGGACCAGTTTTGACCAAAAGGTTTATTGATATAAACTGGACTCGATATCACAGTTTTTTAGTCTTTCCAGTTGTACTGATCTGTCCAGTCCAGGCATGAAAGATTGTACTGGGCATTTTCTTTTTGGCTAAATTTCTCTGACTATTACTGCCTTGTCTGGGTTAGTGTTTTCCTTAGCCTCAATTTCTTTCTCCATTCCCAGATCTCTTACTTGAATGCACTTCGATATGGACTCAAGCGGATTTTCTTTGGAGGATTCTTTATCAGGGGTCATGCCTATACCATGGACACAATTTCTGTTGCTGTGAATTTCTGGTAATTTTACCTGGCAGTTATTTAATGCTCTTTTCACCTTGAAAGTAAATTATGGATTTTGTTAGAAATTAAATTGTTCACATTATAAAGGTCAAAAGGTGAGGCCAAAGCAATGTTTTTGCGCCATGAAGGATTTCTCGGAGCTCTTGGTGCATTTATGAGCTATGAAAAGCACAGCACTGTTGACACAATGGTTAATCAGTCCATGCATCTCCCTGTAGGTGCATCCTAACCTGCAGATGGGAGTTTCGGCTCTCGAAACTGTGATTTCAGTGAAACTGAAAGTATTCAGTGCAATGCCTATGCTAGTTAGTGTTTGCAGTGGCTTTCCTTCTGTGCTCGGGTATGGCTACGCTTGAACACAAAAGAAGTTTGTGTACCATCTAGTAAAGGGACCGGCAAGTTAATCAAAAAAGTTGTAACACCAATAGTATTAAAGTAACATTGAACACACAATAAGGAGAGCGTGGACTCTCAAGCAAACCTTCTTAGTCTGGCTAAATTTTTGTTTAGCATCTTTGCCTAGATTCCTTTGTAACTTAGGGCAACATGTTCTGTAATGGGCTTTATTACACGAACACTAATATCTTAACATAGGATACATAGAAATAAGATGACATTATCATTATTGTTCATTACACATTTGTCCTCTCTGTTTTTAGTTCTTATTATGTTCTAAATGTGCTACTAATTATCACGATAGTGGGACGTCATATTTTTTGAGAGCCTGTGTCTTACTTGTGCCAGCAAGCCCACTGTCACCCGCTTATATTGTGACGGACATTGTACTCATTCTTTCGCGGCGTTGCATTTTGAATTGCATTTTCGGAAGTTGGGTGTGCTTAAGCCATCGATCCCTCAAATGCGATGCCATTTTCTCTCTACATAGTGATGATTCTGGTTTTGTAGGAAAAAAGGGTAAATGAATTTGCCAATGCTTAAGCTCTGGCAGTTGCATTGTGTTTAGCTCATTTTCTTACTTCTGTCACCTTCAGAAAGCGGATAGTTTACTTCCTCTTACAAAACCTGCTTTTCCCACTGAAATAAACCATCACATTTTCTATATAAAGGAGTGCCTTCTTCGGACTCGATTCTGATTAACTGAACTTTATTTCTGCAAGTTGGCTAATTTTGTCTCCAAGCTTGTTCTTGCTTTTCCAAGTCAATTCCCAATGCAGTTGACTATTCCCTTTCCTTTGTTCGTCAAGTTCGCTGGTCGATTAAGTTTTGCTAACTTTAAAAGCTACCCCAAATCATCAAGCACTTCTCACAATATAGAATGCACTTTAAGAATTCAAACCTCTATCGCATGGCCGTTAGAATATAAAGGCTCGTAGCAGACCGGCCCCTCCCTGCCTGTTTTCCCACTTAAAGCGCTTGTTGCGGATCGCAGCCCACTTGCGTGCTCTCTCGTTTAGAATCCCTGTCAGCAAACATCGAAATTAAGTTGGACGGACTTTAACACTATTTATAATAAACATCGTTTCAATTCTGTCTTCACCGTTAAAGCCTAGAATGGCAGCCACCATTATCTATAAACTACTGCGTCCTAGTAAATTATAAAATAAAATAAAAGGACACGTGGGTGGGTTCGTTAGTTAAATGTTCACCTACCGAGTCCCCACCTGGTTAACATACACCGCTACTCCATCCAGCGGTGATAAGGGGGAACTTCTGTGTCCCATTTCGTTGACGTCTACGATCTTTCCACGTGGAAATCTGTTACTCTCCCACGTGGACTATGATTTGTCTGTGAATTATAGGAGGCCTTTGGTTTCAATTGATAAAAAGTGGGACTTGCCTGTGAATTATAGGGAAAACATGTCTGTAATTTGGGCTTCGGTCTCACTGAGGCCCCCGATTCTCTTCAGTTTTACTATCTGCCAGAAAATGTTGGGAGGGCCAAGATCAGTAACATATGGCAATCTGGCGCTTAATTTATCTCAGCAGGCTAATGATAGCTTAGGGGCCTTGGATGCTTCAGACAAAGAGGATCAGGATATATAATTACTGCTAATGCCAATATTCCCCTTATTGTACAAGTGGTCCTGCATTGCGATACCCTAATCCACCCCATCCTTCAATGGTTTTATACATTAATAATAAGAAGGATGCTCCAGTTTTGAGAGTTGAAAGAGGTGTGCCATTGAAATTTTCGGAGCAAGCTGGACATGACGTTGCATTGTACTTTAAATCAGATCTGCTTGGTGGGAATGCAACATTGAGAAATAGAACAGAGCCTGTTTATGCAGGAGAACCTAAGGCTGAGGGTGTTGTTTTTAGTCCAATGGAGATGGTCTGAGAACCAGATAGTACTCCTGACCAAGCGCGTTATCAGTCCTTGTATCAGCAGAAAATGGGATGGAGAGTTCAGGGGGTTGACGGGGGTTTATCTGATATGTACAACAACAGTGTTGTTTTGGATGACCAGCAAGTCACATTGTTTTGGATATTGTCGAAAGGATTCTACATTTATTGCAGTTCGTATTGAGAAAAAGTGTGTTTATATTGCTATTGGAATTGGCTCTGGCATGGTGAATAGTTATGCTTATGTGGGTTGGGTTGATGACAATGGCCTTGGACATGTGAACGGATACTGGATTGATGGAAAGGATGCCTCGAGTACACTTCCAACAAATGAAAACTTGACATGTGTAAGGTGCAAGTCAGAAAATGGTGTCATTACCTTCGAGTTTACAAGGCCCTACAAACCCTCATGCAGTCACAACAACTGGATAGAATGTAAAAACATCATTGATGCCACAACCCTTCTCAAGGTTGTATGGGCAATGGGTACTAAATGGTCTAGCAACCATCTAAATGAGAGACATGCATTCTGCTACTAGTCAAAGACCCATTCATGGGTTCATGATGTTCCTTGCCTGGGGCATTTTGCTTCCTGGTGGAATCTTAGTAGCCAGATACTTGAAGTGTGTGGGCAAGGGGGATGGCTGGTACCAAATACATGTTTACTTGCAGTACTCAGGTTTGGCAATTGTTCTTCTCGGCCTTCTTTTTGCAGTGGCTGAGCTTCGAGGCTTCTATGTGAGCTCATTACACGTTAAGTTTGGGCTTGCTGCAATAATTTTGGCTTGTGTACAGCCAGTGAATGCTTCCATGAGGCCTAGGAAACCTGCTAATGGAGAGGAGATTTCCTCAAAAAGGCTTCTTTGGGAGTATTTGCATGCTATTGTTGGCTGGTGTGCCATAATTATTGGCATTGCTACAATTTTCACTGGAATTAAGCACCTGGGAGAAAGATATGGAAGTGAAAATGTACATGGATACATCTTTACATTAATTCTTTGGTTCTTGATTGCTGCATTCATTGTCATACATTAGGAATATCGAGAAAGAATTGAAAGGAGGGACATAACATATGGAAGAAGCAATTGGGTGTTGGATATCGTTGGGGAAGACGATTCTACTGATCTTTTAAGCCCCACCAGGGCTTCTGCACAAAAGGATTCTCAAAAAGCTGAACGAATGGATGTTCAATTAGAGCCTTTTAACAGATAGATTTGTTTAATGCAGTGGTGAACAGTTTGCAAGGGTACGCATCTCTGCCAGTTTTGGGCAAAAATTTCGGTGGCACAGAGGATGGCAAGCCTCTCATTTGCTTTAACGGTTTTCTTTGATGTAAGTTTCGTCTACTTGCTATTCATCATAGTCACCTGCAGCCATTCAATTTGTAGCTGCATCGTAATTACGCTAGACTAGTATATTTTGTATACTTCACACTTTTCACAAAGTCGGAGATTACACTGGCTATGTGAGTAAAAAATAAAAGCAAAAGAAATTAGATACTAATCACGCCCTTTTTTCGTCAAGTGATTTGTAACTCTGGCTTCTGGTATTTCATGAAATGAAATTCCAATCTTGTTCGAAAGCTATCTGGCAATCGTGTTGGCATTATGGTTTATGATAAGTGTGCAAGCAAGCTAAGACTAACATTCTCCATAAATAATTTGGCTGCCAGGATTGCTATTGACATGTCCATTGAACCTTTTTTCTTATTTTTCTTTTGAAGTGTCTCCTTCATTTGTTAATGGAGCTCTTGTCGCCTAAATTGACAGGACTTGGCACTGTAATTATACAACAGATCCTCGAGAGTTTCTTCTTCACTTGTTAATGTCTCTTTCTGCATGCATTTCACAAGTTATTGTGGTTCAATAATGTCAATTGGACAAGAAAATCGCTATGGACTGAAGAGGAATACTATTGCTTTACTAATAAAGAAAAAGCAACACAATTCATGCACTAAAGTTGAAAAGCTCCATTGAACATCTCTGGTTTATGGTATAATGGTTTATCGGCTCAACCAATGCATTGAGAAATTTATAAATACTATAAATTAGATTAGATCTTTATATTTCATCAACGTGAAATTTATACTCTTAACAATCATAGTAGCATGTATATATGTTAGTGCAGTAATGCAGTGGACATGTTGGTTTTCTCCTGCCGTATTGTGTCTGCGATCTTAGTTCACAATCAAATTATAAGATAGGCGACCGATGCAGAGACTTGGAAATTCGTTAAGAATTGGCCCCTCCAACCCAACTTTTCGTACTTGAGCGTATTTAATGCTAGGGACACAGTGATTAAGCTATGTCATTGCTCCAGTCATCAAAAGAACAACGATCAAGCTATTTGTGAACACTTAATTTGGCAGAATCCTTCTTTGGAAAAAGGCAGGAATAAAGACGACAATCAAAAAGCACACGGCAATGTTAGGCAGATGAGTTCGGGCACTTCAGGAGGGGAAAAAAAAAAAACTAAGCAAGATGTTTTCATATTACACAGATCCCCATGTTGACCTGATAACATACGTCCACTTTCTAAAGTTGCTGCCAGCCTGCAACTTGGACCAGAAGTTCAAGTGGAGCGAGACAGGGACTATCCCACTTGGATATTTCTCTCCTTTTTCTTCTACGTGCGAATCGTTCATTTCATTGCTCTCCGTTATCGTGCTACTAACTATAAATTTTGCAACCCAAAATTAACAGGTGAGCTTTTTGTCTCACGATGGTTAAAAAACGATTCGACTTAAAATGACTTAGAATTTAAAAAATCAATGATGTGAAACTTGAATTTAAAATACTAAAATTTTAATTAATTCAAAATTCAAATAAGTCAAAATTTAAATAATTTGAAATATATAAATTTTAATATATTTGTGTCTTAATGAACTCAAAATTTCATATTTTTAAAATTTCATGAACTAGCAATTTGATGAAATTGTGACTCAATATACTATAAAGTCAAAAATGTTAAGACTCAAAATAATTCTTCTCATTGAAATAACCGTTTGTCATTTTTATTAATATAGTTATAAATTCGAACAAATCAAATGTCTATATCAACTTTTTAATAGGACATAAAATAATTTCATTTGTTGGTTATAATCAACATATTGTTATCACCACTTATTTACCAAGGTTTATGTTCATGAATTGCGCCAGAGATCATCTCGTTCAATGATTAATCCAATTGTGAGTGCCGAGGTCAAAACAAATATTGTGGCTTTTTGTTTTTTTTTTTTTTTTTTGTGGGGCTTTGAGCTAGTGTCTATCTAAAGCCACCAAAATCTTACTTT
Source organism: Ceriops tagal (assembly GCA_021533255.1). Lineage (NCBI taxonomy): Eukaryota > Viridiplantae > Streptophyta > Magnoliopsida > Malpighiales > Rhizophoraceae > Ceriops > Ceriops tagal. The sequence goes on from CM038608.1 coordinate 1,319,649, forward strand.
CTCTGATAACAAAGCAAGTGCCACTGCCCTTTCTATGCGGCAAAGAACACACGGAATATCTTTATTTCTGTCTTTATTAAAAGAATGAAAGAAATATCGTGCTTTAATTTATTTTATTTGATTTTTGTTTAAGAAAAAGGGCACCTAGACACTATAGAAACCCACTTATGCATAACCCCTTTCACAGGCAAATCCATTGCTTGTTCCAGGAGTTCCACCAAAGTCTCCCTTATTCTGCACTCAAAGAACAATAGTTTCAGACTCATATAGTCCATCTAAAACCCAAATCTGCATCTATTCTGATCAATTTTCTTATCAACCAAACAAAGAAAAAATGTCCATACAGACACCACCACAATCACAGATACAACCACAACCACAGATACAACAACAACAGCCACAACAGCAGCAGCCTGTTACTGTTTACCCAAAAACAGTAACTGGGCAGCAGCCACCCTCTCACCACTCAAATGAGTCATTTGGGACGGTCTTTATAGTGCTTGCTGTTATCATTGTGATATCAGCAATTGCTTGCTTCCTCGGCAGGCTTTGCAACAGGCGGAAACAAAACAAGCAGAAACCACCCACTAGTAAGCAGAGCCAGCCGAAACACCACATCTTTCGTCCCAGGGAACGGGAAAGTGACATCGAGTTCGGTTTCGAGAAGGGCTTCCGTGTGGGCAGACCAGCTGGCCATCGTGGAGATCCCACCGGAGCACAGAAGCTGCCGTCTGAGAATGGTCGTGTCAGGGGTGAAGGCATTCCCGCTCATAATGTTGGCGAGCCAAAGGCTGGCCAAATAGGATGAAAGCTTTTTTACATGGACGCATTCAATCTCGTGCCTTTCAGACAAAGACTCGTATATTGCACTATTATGACATTGGGATGCACATATGTAATTTCTGTAAATTAAAATGTGCAGTTCACAGTCTTAATCATGACAGTGCAATTGAGAAAAAGAGTTTCTATATATATATATATAATGTATGTTGCTGTTTTCTGTCGGGTGGACAATCTATCAAAGTAGGATCCAGTTTTTCCTTTTTCCTCAATTTCCGTGTTTTTGTTTAGCAGAAAAGTCCCACCTTGCAGCTTAATGTATGCATGTAAGCTGTATCAATCTTTCAATATTACAACTATTTGTATAAGATCTCATATATCCGGGATGAGTCAGGATATAATGGCAAGATTGCTTTGTTGTCACCTTGGCGTTACAAGTTTGAACAACTAATGATTGATATATAGGCTAGCCGTCCAATATTATTTTTCTAAGACTTATTTCTAGTGCATGAAAATGCAAATCTTTTATATCCAATGAATTTGGTCTAAGTGTCTGCATTCCCACAACTTTTGTCTAACCATTCAAAATAGAACTACTTCTCAATGTCGCAAGAGTTGCTACAACTCAAGTTACCTGCCACGTTTCACTCGGAGTCACACCAGGCAATTGGCATTTTATTCCAAGTGTTGAAAATTATTTTTCTAAATTTCCTCTCCAATTCTAACTAGACAAAGAAAAAAAAGAAAAAATAATCGTGCAAAAAGAGCAGGCATAATATCCCTACCCTCGTGGAAGAGTCCGTTTTCTTGGATATCCAACTGACATGTCAATTTCCCCAGGCCAAGACAATGAATGACCTCTTCATTATTAGACCCCCTTATGAAAGAATTAAACTCTCTCTTGTTGATGGGGTTTATTTAATTCTATCAATTTCCGCTACCCGCCCTCGAAACTCCTTCCTGACCCTCGCAAGCAAGCACGATCAATGCGTTGCCATCAAGGCAATATGAGGGTGGGGTGGGGAAAGAGTTCAACCCTCTCGACAAAAGGGAATGCCCAACTCTTGTGGGCCGAATCCCAACCCAAAAATAACTTTGTGTATCTGAGTTAGCACAAATATTTGGCCCAAATTTGATCCAAGGTTGACCCAGCCCTTCAGCCCATTGTAGCGTAGGCCTTCCATAAAAACAATTTTTAAGCCCAGCTATCTTCGGCTAGAAGACACTTCTTACATGGGGTAAACATGGGTTTCATTTCACGTTCGGTCCATGTCAATAAATAAATAGTTAAGAATATCCAATTGTTAAGAAATGTTTTTCGGGAATATCCAATTGTTAAGAATTGTAATTTTTATTTAGAGGTCATATGCCTTTTTTTTTTTTTTTTTTTGTAAGTACAGGATTTATAAAATAATAGAATTATTCCATTGCATAACTCACAAAAAGAAAGAAAGACAGGGAAATGAAAGGATTACAACTTGGAGGCCCAAGTGAGTAATTCAGAATCATTATGAGTCGAGATTATATTTTTCTCGACTAAAAAGGGAAAAAAATATTAAAGAAGGGGAGATTAAAAATAAAAAAAAAAAACCTATCATTCAATTTAATGTATTCTCATGTTAAAATTCTCTTTAACACATTCTATATTTCAAGTAGAAGTTACGACGCTAGAATTATACTAGTAATATGAAAATTTACTAGAAAAAAGACTTTTTGTTATAAAAAAATGGTAAAAGTAGCATTATATTTTTTATAAAAAGAATTATATCATTTGTACGAAGAAATTAAAACTTTGTTTAACCAAGTCACCCAATTTAACTGCAAACGGTACACTGAAATGATAAAACTTGAGGAGTGAGGGCACTCATGAGCTATGAGTTTTCGTTTCTTTGATCAAGCAAATCATTCGGCCCTCTCCATTTCCATGATTTTATTTTATTGACTAGCTGTTATAGGGCATGTGTGGTTTTCTTTGTTCCCAAGAAAGAACAAGAAAGAGAGAGAATTTTGGGGAGGGGGGTGTCTTGGATCCCAAGAAAAAACGAATTAAGTGAGAGGAGGAGGAGGAGGAGGAGGAGGAGGAGGAGGAGAGAGAGATGGGAAGTGGGGGTGGGTCTCTTGCTGAATGATTATCTTTTTTGGTACCACCAAGACGTTCTTTGGATGCTGGTGACAGCGATACACAAAAATGCTATAACACTATAGGCTATATATCAGTTGTAACTCACAGCCGTGCCAGCCAATATTTAGTTACAATCTCCAAGGGCAACCCTACTCCACCGCAAAGACTGAAAGCTTGAAAATTGATTTTATTAAACAAATTAATTATCAGCATAATCCAAGTTGTTTATTATTATTTGTTTACTCCCTTATCATAAAAATAACTAGAAGAAAATTCTTGAAAAAAAAAAACACACACACACACACACACACATACATTAGTTATAATGAAAATTAGTGTCCATGAAAACGAACGAACGAACAAAAAAAAAAAAAAAACCTCTATTTTTTATTTATAAAAAAATGTCAAATTTGGTCCAACTCTCATTTTGTATTAATTTTTACTTTTTGTGTCGAATTTAACCTGAAATGTATTGATGTAACTTTTACCTTTTTTAAAAAAATAAATCAAAAATTGTCTCATGTATATTACAATTCACCATGTAATAACTTATTATCCTTATTGTAATTTCTGATCCACGATGGGGCCCCCATCATGATCACTGATCTCAATTAACATAATAAATAACAGCAATAAAATTTCAATCTCAAACTTAATTTCGTTCTGATATGAACTTATTATTGTTACGTGATTGATTGAGGAGGGAAAAGCAATTGCAATATCTGGGACGTGAATTGGACTTGCTTTTGAAGGTCAGTAGCCAAAGAAATCTCCCACAAAAGTTTTAAGAAACTTTGATATGATTAGGGTGCGTTTTGCTTTTATGGGTACGTTTTCCACGAGCGAGCTTATTATGAACCATTCAATGGGGGCCAATTTTTTCGAAAAGGATGACAATTTCGGTTAGTCCGTCAGAAAACTGTCTCTGCCAAAGGGTCAGATTCCCTCTCGGTCGCAGATTTGGTACTGCTTGGGAATGATCCTGTCCTTGTCTGTTAGTAACTAAAATGTCAAAAAAAAAAAAATAATAATAATAAATACAAAATTAAATATAAATTTACAATTATTTATAATTAATTATTATGTACGATAAAATAAATTAGATACAATTAATTATTAATTATTGTAATTATATATTTGTAATTCTGTGTAAAATGTTGCATCAATCAATACCATAAAACATGTGGTCTAATGTTTTTGCTCTTTATTGTTGCCATGTTAAAAGGAGACATGAAAAGTATTTTTGATGCTTTCCATATGTGTATATAAGCTCAACAGAAAGAGAGAGAGAGAGAGAGGCTTGCTGGGAAAGGAGAAGACAATGAGAGAATTGGAGGGAGCAGTAAAGTGGCTTAGGCCCCTTGTGGACTCCAAGGCTTGGGACTACTGTGTTGTTTGGAAGTTGGGTGATGACCCCTCAAGGTGCATATTTAACACCCAGAAATCTTGTTGCTCTTTCCCTTTCACTTTATTTTGGTTTTTAATTAAATGGGTTCTCAGTTTTGTTCTGATTAAGGTTGTTTACATTTCCATTGTTTGTTGATTTTGAAGGTTTATTGAGTGGATGGGTTGCTGTTGCACTGGCGCTGTTGGTGATTGTGGTGAGTGTCATCGTGGAATGGTGAAGGAGGAAAAAGGAGAAGGCAAGCATTTGGCTACTTTTTGCAGAGATGGCTACCTTCAGCATCCAGTCAGGACAAAAGCCTGCGAGGCTCTAGCCCAATTGCCTACTTTCATGCCTCTGTATTCTGGGTATACTTCATTTTGATCTAATGTTATTCTGGGTATACTTCATTTTGATCTAATGTTGATCCAAGAGAGAAGAAAAAAAAAA
>CM038608.1:1326748-1425008 GCA_021533255.1 Ceriops tagal
AAAAAAAAAAACTCCCGAGTGAATCACAAGCACCATCTAGGTAGTCCAGCCAGATACTTTATGAATGCCAAGCGCTTTCCCCATCAACCTGCCTTTCCTTCCTATGCATGTACTGTCTATTCTTTTGTTCTGGATATCTACTTATTTGTGATTTATACCAGGCCAGAGAAGGATGCTCAACCGAGGAAATTGAAAGAGTCATTTACCGAGCTGAGAAGGCATAAAAATTCAGACTGTACATATTCCAATGCTAACGCAGGGTCCAGGTGACACTATTTGACTTCAGAGACTGAATACAGCTCCTCCATTCATCAATTTTTCTTTAGTTCATTGCATTAGTTAATACAACAGCAAAGAAGTAATATCCGTGTCAAAAGATGGAAACTGCCTATCAACATGATATCTTCTTGTTTTCCCATGTCTTCTTTTATCGAAAGAATTGTCCTAAACTAAGATCTCTGCTGTAATTTTGCTTTACTTACAAAACAATATTAAGTTCCTTTTGTGGTCTTCCATGAGCCTATCAAGAATGGTTGTTGCAATTGGTGCTAATAGTATAATGAAATAGTACTAGCAAAAAGTGTACAAGGATGGAGTCTTTAGAGAGAGGTAACCAACAAAGGCATGGGGATTATACAAAAATTTACATCACAGCCAGGGTTTTCTCAGAGGAAGTATATCCAACTCAAAATTGCATCCATTTTGCTCCACCGTCACCAGGACACAATTCCTGATTTTGATCATGCCAAGAAAGAAGGCAAACAATGAACGTTCAGCAACCTGAGTGAGACACATTTGACAACATCCTCCAACTGCTCACCAGAATTCACCGCACAGCCAGTCAGTTTTCACAGCAAAAGAAACAAAATGCTTTACAGCCGATCAGGTCAAACCATTTCGAGTGCAGAGTTTATTTTGGTAGTTTCTTTTGAGAGGAACTGAGAGTGCTACATTTTCCTGATAATTTCAAGAACATCTGTAGTGCTACCGTGTCATTTTCATTTAAAATGAAGGTTGCTGTAGTGGCTTTGGCCCCCACCATGTCTGTGATCAACAACAGATTGGTTCATTGGTCGAGTTTCTGACTCGCTGCTCATGGATTCTCCACTGTAGGTGTTAAAATTTAAGTTTTCTTTGCTTCCCAGCGCCATCGTTCTAAATTGCATAATTTCTTGATTGTATTGACCGGAATCATATACTGTGCTCTGACCATATTTCACGCCATTGGAGAGATCAGAAATTTCACTTTCACAGTCCAATGCTCTAACGACCTAAACCAGTGTGAAACAGAGAGCTTATTTTTCAGGCTAAAACTATCGTTTAACAAAGAAAATAATAACTGAACTAATCAGAGAAAAAAAGATTATAAAATATTCTTTTCACAATAGCATAAGGCAGTTGATTTATCCTCAGTTTAAGTCAAAAACTACGATATGATTCCCAGAAAGACCATAATCAATAATTGATGTCGATTCAACATCACCTGCACCATTCTGGGCCGTTTTGGAGCAGAATGGCGAACACAAGCAACAGCTGTCTCGACCATTCTAAACATTTCACTCTCTACATAGTGCTTTTCTAGCCGGGGATCAACTAATTCGCTGAGATCACCAGTTTCAACGGCATGAACGAGGTGTGGACGAGCCTGCCAGAATCATAAACACAAAGTTCAATGGCGAATGAAATTGATCATCCAGATTCCAAAACATTCAGACACTGTTCTTTTGCATTTCTGTAGCCAGATGCTGAAGAAGAAAAGTACAAAACATAAAGAGAACTCTTAACTAAAAGCATACTGGACATCACGCCGAGCAGATCATGACATGCTAAAAGTTTTATCTTCTTAATTAATGTCTCCCATTGCCACAGAATCTCACACGTAAAACTTTGATACTGTCTAAAAGGTAGGTCTGTTCTGAACAACAACTACTAAATAAAAAACAAGTATGCGAGCTATGGTTCGGAATATGGACATTGAATAGAAGTAATGTAGCCTTTCTTTTTGATTGAGTTTTCTCCGAAGTAGAAAACCAATTTATCTTGTTCTTGTGCGGGCTTGATGCCAAGCACAGTTATGCAAGAGGCCTAGGCGACTTAAGATTTGCCTCAGTGGAGACATTTAGAGGACAGGAATTGAACAATAAGCCAGATTGGAGAAAAGAAAATTAAAGAAACTATGTGCTTCAAAGACAAATTCATACCCATTCAACCAAACTTTCGTCTCCCAAAGGCTGCATTGGATCAACGGGTTTGCGACCAGTTATTAGCTCTAGAAGCACAACTCCAAATGAAAATACATCAGATCTATCTGTTAGCTTTCCACTTGACGCATACTCTGGAGCCAGGTACCTATGTCCAAACTCAACATTAACAAAGGCCAATGGTACATGCATGTAACAGTGTAGGTACGCCAAATTACAAATGCCAATTCATAATTATAGGAGACTTGAAACTTTGAAGTTGAAATCTAAGCTGTACATTGTACCAATATATTATTAGTCTCTAGAATGTGTTTCAACCATTGGATAACAACAATTATATGAAAATTAGTCCCTTGAATGAGATCCAATGGGGATTCTGCAGTAAAAGTTCCATTGGAGGCATAAACTTCAGCAACTTGGTGGGCTAAAACACCATGAAAGGATACCAAGAAGGGGAATATGAGTATAACGTCAAACATCCCATCTAAGTACTGCAACAATCAAACCTACCCAAATGTGCCCATGACTCGAGTTGATACATGGGTCTGAGTGGTATCATTCAGTCTAGCAAGCCCAAAGTCTGCAACCTGCAGTCCGAGCAGTAATAATAATCATAAGGCAGGACTGCAGATTATACTTAATAATGGTACAATAAAATAGATGATAATGGAATCAATTTATATTAAGACTTCCTAAGAAGATTCACTTCGTTCCATTGCACTACATTCCATGACAATCTACCAAACATCTCGGTTAAAGATTTTCCATTTTGAGCACAACATGAAGCAGAAGATTGTCACAGAGAATATGAAATACTTGCCTGAGCTTCAAAATCATCGTCCAACAAAATGTTTGCTGATTTAATATCTCTATGAATAATTTTTGGATGACCTACAAATAGATCATGCAAGGTAAAAACATATCAATGGAGCTTCCCTTCACATATTTGACTGATAATCAGCATGAACAGTACAATCTACTAGATTCTAGACCGATTACACAAGAAGAAAAAATATAAGCAGAGTATTCAAAAAGACAAATTATCTTGCTGAATTACTCATGAAAACTGTACTGACACCCGCACACATGCAAATTTATAGATATCTAATCAGAATGGATGAAAAAGTACGTACAGTCTTCATGTAAATATGCCAAACCCTTTGCAGAACCTATGGCAATTTTGAGCCTTTGGGGCCAATCCAACACTTGCAATCCCTTTGCTGTTGATAAAAAGCAGCTTCCTATTCAGTTCATATAAAAGAAACTTATTTGTATGCAATCAGAGGAAAAGGGGGAAGATTCACCCACCATGCAAATGATACTCAAGTGTTTTGTTGGGAACAAATTCATAGATGAGCATGCGTTGACGGTCCGATATGGAATAGCCCACCAAAGAGACCAAATGTCGATGATGAACTCGACTAATTATCTCAACTTCGGCCTTAAATTCTCGGTCCCCTTGTCCACTGCCTGCCTTGAGCTGCTTCACGGCCACCACTCTCCCATCTGGCATCAACCCCTTGTAAACACATCCAAATCCACCCTCACCAATAATGTTTTGACGAGCGAATCCATTAGTCATTTCCATCACCTCATCATAAGAGAAAAAGCTCTTAGAACCACTTATAACAGCAGATTCTCGCCCCCCATTATACAAATTACCCATTTGACTGCCAAAACTATCTTCAAGGGCCACTGAATGTAGAGGTTGTGAACCATAGGAGTGATTTGCTGGACCACAAAATCCCATAGAGTGTTGCGTCTGTCCGAAATAGAGTCCATCTGCATTAGCGAAACAACAAATAAGCACAAATCAAATCATGAGATATTCAGCAATGTGAAGCCTGAAATCAACCACATAATATTTTACCAGTATTTACAGTAAAACTACTGGGTGGCATGTAGTGAGAAGCATTAGGCTTCTGTCTTTTCCTCCTTCCCCTAACAACAAAGAATAGTGCAATTAATCCAAGAAGTACCACAGCTGCGACAACGCTCCCAGCCACAACCCTGGTCGAGCTATTTTCACCAACTTCCGCAGGGGCAGTGTTGGAAATGTTCGAACTCTTTGCATTACCAGAGGCCGAGGAAGAATGGCCGGACGTTGAGCCTCTAGAAATGGGTGGGCTAGCGGATCGAGGTGGAGGTGGGATCAAACCAGGGGAGTTTGGTGACACATTCGTAGCTGGAGGAGTTGGAGATGGAATAAATGCTTCTACTGGCGGAGGTGGAGATAAGATAGCTGCTCCAGGAACTGGTGGTGAAAGAGTGACGCCGGTAGGTGGTGGGGCTGTGGAGGGTATTTCTGGAGGAGGGGAAGGGGGAGGAGATGCTTGCTGAGACGTCGGGGGTGGAACGAACACGGGGGAAGGAGGAGAAACGGAGGAAGATGGTGGTGGAGCTGATGCAGTGGGTGGAGCTTTTGATGGTGTTGGTGGCGACGGTGACGGTGGAGGAGGCGGACTTTTTGATGGCGGCGGGGAACTAGGAGGCGGAGAAGACTTTGAACTCGGCGGAGGTGGAGGAGGAGAGGCTGACTCTGAACTGGGTGGTGGCGGCGTTGATGGTGGGGAATCATCACCTTCACTAGAAGGTGGGGGGGCTGATTTGCCAGATCCTTCTCCGGGCGGCGGCGGCGATGAATCATCCTGGGGAGTTGTACTACCTGTATCAAACGGTAGAATTGAAGAAGTAGAAGACGAGTTTGACATGATCCTTCCCTTTTCTCTGTATCTTCTTGTATGTAAACGAGTCTCCTTTTCCTCAACCAGTTACTCTAATTTCCAAGAAAAAATTGCAACTTTCTTCCTGTTTCCTCAACATGATCATTTCTAGCCAGTCCCAATGTATCTAACCCAAATATGGATAATGCATTCAAACCAATGTGAAAGAATCAAAGCCACTATCTGACAAGAACCCAGCAAAAGGAAGGAGAAACAATATCAAGCAACGATTGAAAATGCCCGCTCTTTGTCCTGAATTTCCAAAAACATTCAGGAAAGAGCACACCCAGACCTTAAAAAAGAAAAAAAGCAAAACCCTTCAAGCCAAAACCCGTAATGAACCAAAATTTAAGAAGAAATTGTCTGAGATTCTCCTTAATTACAGATTAACGCGTTAAAGGGTACGTGGATTTGTGTCCTGAAAACCAAATTCTCTACCTAATAAAAGTCCCTAATCGGTAAGATTTCTGTGCTGTTTGCATTTCTCGTTCTCTCTCTCTCTCTCTCTTACGTTCTTCTACTGCATGGAGACACGAAGTCCGTTATTCCAACTGTCGCTCTTTCTTCCTTTTTGCTGTTTTCTTTAATTGCATTTTACTCCTTGAATTTCGGCTTACCGCGCAAACGTAGATAGCAAGGATTGCCTCAGTATTGGGTATGGGTATGGACCCATACCCGATACTGTTCTGCCATCTCTCGATCCTTTTACTACATTGGGCCTATGATATACTCTTTGCAAAATTCTGGGCTCAAACCCGTCAAAGATTTTCCTTTGGGCTTTGGCATATATATATATATACATAACTATAACTTGAAACCCTTTCTTTTTCATTCAACATCTCTTGTGATGACGTTGATTTAGATTATAAGATAATTACATTTATAATTTAATTTAAATTTTATTATTTTTTATAATTTCAAAATATTTGTAATTATTATTGATACTATATTTTAACCCGACCTCTCTCTCTCTCTCACCTTTTCATTATTTTGCAGGTCTCCACCATTTCAACCAGGAAAACTCTCTACCAATCTGGGGCAGCAGGCCCACTGCCATGTCCGACAGGCTGAAATGTCAAGTCAAAGACAATGATTTATATTAGATAATATATGTATATATATATATTATTTTTTTTAAAAAAAGGTATGTCACTATTATTACACGTTCGAAGTCGTACATGTATCATGACAATCAATAATTTGGACTATAAATATACAATTATAGTCATAATAATATCAATTTACACTAATTTGTTCCGTGTCAAGACATCTAACATTAATTTACCAAAAACCTAATTGGGTTGGGTAAGATATTTATTACAAAAAAAAAAAAAAGTCTTTTTGGATAAGTCATTTTACGGCTGCTTGCGCAGACCCGACAATGTGAAAGAGTGAGTAATTCGATTACTTGGCCACACGGCAATAATAAATTATTGCAAACGACAAGGACAGGATTTGTTGGAGAATTTATAGATTTTTTTTTTATTAATAATCAGGTGTTTATTATATTTATTTATCTTTATAAGAAACATAATATATTTATTATTTATAATTTATACGTCTTTTAATTTCGATTAAATTCATTTAAATTTTTTATTTTTTCTCACACATGATATTGAATTAATTTAACTTATATTCTAAAAGAAGTTAAACTAGAAACCTCTTTCTATAATCATTTCGAAGCTTCCAAAGTCAATGTTTCTTAATGTTGTGGTCTCCCGTTTTCACACACAAGAACCCATTAAGAAAATGTCAAATTTATCAATTAAACAATAAAATAAAATAAAAAATCATCGAAAGGTGGTGCCTCCATGGATTTTCTCGGTTTCTGACTTGACCAAGTCAAGTCGTACTTAGGGCTTGATCTTGATGTATATATATATATATATTTTTTTTTTTTTATTTTTATTTTTTTTCTAATTTTCTCGTTGTTTTCTGTTTTTGACTATCCATATAATTTCAAGGATGACATGTTTGACGGGTCTAATTTTTTAAGATACCCAAAAAAAAAAAAAAAAAGGGTGAATGGGGAGATATGGATGAAGGAACATGTGGGTCCCGTGTGCAAAAATTTTTTATTTTTATTTTTTTTCTACCTCATTCTGTTGCACATAATATATTTTTTGTTAAAATGAAGAAAAAAAAATAAAAACCTTTTTCGACGCGAAATCCAAATGATCCATTGAGATAAGATTATATACACACAAATTGCAACTTATACAAACGCTTCAACTTCTAACTTCCTCGAGGCACAGACATAAACAAACGAATATATATGCAAGAACGAAAGATAAATTATGCATGCAGACGAGCATGTCATCTTCAATATTTGTTTAAATTTATCACTTGACAATACTCTGGTTATACAACATATACTTTCTTTATATTATTTCTTATTCCTAGATTATGTCATCCGGCGACGCATTGGGTTACGTATTCCAAGCGAATAGGCAGATGGCTAGGTGTTGAACCGTGTGCTCTAGAGCAATCGCCTTCTTCTTTTCTTTTCTTTTCTTTTCTTTTTCTTTTTCTTTTCTTTTCCCCCCCCCCCCATGAAAACTTTGCAAAGATTGAGTTTAACGCCTCGAAACATGTACCGGACCATGTCCCAGAACATAACTGGTCGATCGCTTGTTTTCTCTTTCAGAAGCCAATTCAATTAATAGAAAATCGACATTTGAATTCTGAGCAATTCATAATTTTTAAATTTTAGATTTCGTTATAAATTTTAATTTTAGTAGATACTAAGTCGTACTAACAATAATTTTAACCGATGAATCACCCTACCTCCACGAAAGTGACTGAAATTCAGGGTTGCCCGATTTTGCATGAAGTTGATTTCATAATAAGGTGCATTTCTCTTGTGGCACTCGAGGGTGTGAGGGGACTATTGTGAGAAAATTTTCCATGCGGGTCGTAACCTGAAATACTTAAAAACACAGGGAAGAGAAGTAGTGAAGGGTATATTTACTTGTCCAAAGAGGGCTTCCCCTCCTTAACTTAGCTTATCCGAACAATTATCTTTTCTTGCAACTCCAAAGATTGGCAAAATTACTGTGCTTTTCACTATGTGGCCAAAAAAGCAACGTAATTTAACTGAAATTTTTTTTTAATAATTTGTAATTTAAAATGCCTTAACTTGAAATGGTTTTAAATTAAAATAACTTAAATTTAAAAGGTTTAAAATTCGATTGACCAAAATTTAATTATCTCGAAATTTTAATAACATGAATCCAAGATTTGAAATTTAATATACTTAAAATATGATAAACTTGAAATTTAATTTATCTAAATACGTGATAATTCAAAATACGAAAAACGTGAGACTTGAAATATCTACAGCTTGACTTCAACAAAACAAAAAGAGAGAGAGAGAGAGAGAGAGAGAGAGAGAGAGAGAGAGAATCGGCTCAAATCAAGCTTGACCCACACATTGGTACGCGTGAATGGACCAATTTATGGTGAGAACAACCAGACAAGATGCTACTAGCGCTCACAAAGCTTGAAATTTTCTGAAAAAATTTTCCCTCCTGACACCGTTGCAATTGGAAACGGAAAACGGGTGAAAAATGTGAGCAAGCAGCCAAAAATGGTCACAGTTAACAAAGAGGGAAAACGCGTTCGCGAGCCCTTTGACCTTTTGTTTTTTTGATTAATACAAGTAGAGAATATTCCTTCTCCTACCCCTCCCTGTATCTCGCATATATATATATATGTATATGTAATTGAAACCAGAAATAACAACCCACCAAATCAAAAGCGGCTGATTTGAGAATTGAAAAGTGGGAGTGAAGAAAACCTCTATCATAATTCCGACAGCCATCAGCGTTCGATTTTAAACTTCGTACTTCTCTCTCCCCTCTTTCTGTCCCTAGAAACAGCCCCTCTTAATTCTTTAACACATCTCTCTGCGTGCGTGTGACAATAAGAGAATTGAGCTGGGTGTTTTTGTTTTGTCGAGGAATGCATATGGGTAGTGTGGATACGAGGAGTCTCAGTCCGAATTCCGACAGCAAATTAGCTGAAGCACTCGAAGTTGAAGGTAAATTGAGCGAGTACTTGGGTGTTAAATTGAAAGTAGACACTGCCGAGAATAAGAAATTACCTCAACAGGAGAATAAAAAAGAAGATGGAGAAGAAGAAGTAGAAGTAGAAGAGGATGAGGAGGAGGAGGAGAAGGAGGAGGAGGAGGAGTTCAGTTTCGCTTGCACGAATCCCGACGGCTCGCTGGCTTCACCTGACGTTATCTTCCAGAACGGCCTGATCAGGCCGGTGTTTCCTTTGTTTGGCCGGGAGCTTATCTTTTCTGGTGGAGAAGAGTCCTCACAAAAAGCAGGCTCCGCGGCCCTCCGGCCTCCCTTGGGGAAGCTATTCGTGGAGGAGGGTGACGATCGCGGCGGTTCGTCTTTCTCGGACTCGTACGAGGCGGAGGGACCGTACTGCGTGTGGAAGGGAAAGGCTGCGGAGGCGTCTCCGGAGGTCTGCAAGAAGAGCAATTCCACGGGGTTCTCAAAGCTATGGCGGTTCCGGGGACATGTTCCGAGGAGCAGCAGCGACGGCAAAGACTTGTTTGTGTTCTTAACCAATCCTAAAGCTAGCAAGAAAGCGGAGAAAAATAGCGAGAAAATTGCTATCGAAAAAGACAAGAATAAGCAGAAGAACAAGAAGAAGGCGGCGGTGAAGACAGGCGGTGCAACGGCCACGGCGACGGCCTCGCCGCACGAGAAACACTACGTGGCTAACCGGAAAATGAAGGAGGGAGACAAACGGAAATCTTATCTGCCGTACCGGCAGGACATCGTGGGAGTTTTCACAAACATCAACGTAATGAGCCGAAATGTCCATCCCTTCTAAAATTAAGCTAATCGCGCTGGTTTTAGTAAACCCCCAGCTCCCCAGCTTCGTGTAATTTGTCATTTTGTTCTTCATTAACTTGATAACCCTTCGTCATTATGTAAAGTTAATTAGACAAATTATGCTGTTAGTGGCCTTGAAATTTTTTAAGACTTTATTTTACTGATGGATCCCATAAGTAGAGTGCAGAATTGCCTCCAAAACTGTAAATTCATTAATATTTTGATTTCAACTAAGTCATCCCTTCTGAACACTAAATTAGTGGATATATATATATATATATATGTCTTTTTTTTTTGTTAGTTAAAAGCAACAAAAAAAAATGTAGAAGAGATATTTATAATATCATTAAAAAAATTATATCTGAATCGTTGTTTTTTTCATTTAGGAAATCGTTGCATTTAAGATGAATAGGCAATGCCACCTATGGGACTGCAGGCGAGGAGCTCAATCAACAATTATTTTTCAATGGGTGTTTCTCTTTCGATTGAATCGAAATCCCAATTATCGTGGAAATGGACAGTACTAGTTGGCTAGCCCCCAACAGTGCATGAAAATGACTGTAAAGGTTGAAAAAGATGATGTAATAATGTCGGGAGGCTAGTAATTATTGATGACCGGGAGTAATAAATTTTAGGCTTACCGGCGACCCACCCTCTCGTTTGTCAAAGATTTGGACGGAGGATAATTTTCGTCCGTCGGAGATCAGGACCACGGACTGGTTCTCCCCCGAACTAAATGTAATGGTTACCCACCTCCAACGTTTGTTACCTGTGCAATAGAAAAAAGTTAGTTTAATTTTAAAGAGTTCCAAAAAAAAAAAAAATCAGAAACATAATATAATTAATTATTTTTTATATTTTTAAAAAATAATCGAGTAAAATTGTTTAATTTTTTATTTATTTCTATTTATATCTCCTCAAACCGTAGCCTACGTTTATGCAGTGGTGTTCTGTGCAATAATGAGAGTTTATGTTTAACTTGTTGCAAAGAATCCTGTTCTAATATAATATTAAATAAATATTTTATATATTGTATAAAATTAATTATATTTGGTTAAATTTATTATTTTATATTTTCCTTGGGCAAAAGAGGCTCTTCGACGTGCTGGAAGCAAGTTTTTCCACAAAACTGATGCAAGTCTACAATCCCCCCCCCCCAACAAATGGATCGCCATCTTGTCGTGGCCTTCACATAATTTTACAAGCACCTGATCCTATAAACCCACGTCTCCATCTTTCGTAATTGTACAAAATTCTCTCATGTTCAACTTGCCAAACGAAACATCTGACCCTCCCATTACACTTCAGCTTCCGCATCCTTTCAAATGTACTCTTCCTTTCACAATTCCCAGGCGTGGACACAATGCTGTTATAAGCCGGTTTCACTGAAAAGTCACCGTTAGTGGTCTTGCTCCATGATAACATATCCATATCACCTTCTCCCTCATACAAGATAATTGGAGCCATTTCCTGCAAGATTAGATCTCCCTTGGCAGCAACGTGTCAAGCTGTCCCCTCGTCCCATCCCCGACTTGAATCCCATAAGTGTGCCACTGGAAGCTCCAATTCGCTGGCTATTAATGGTGCCAGGGTATATTGGCGACACTCGCGGATTTGAAAAGAATATACTTATGCTTTAACACTTTAATCAATTAATTATAGAGTAATAAATTTATGAATTATTTTAATTTATATAATGTAAAACTTTTTAATCAATTAATATATATATTTGTAATTAAAATTTAAATAGTTAAAACCCGGTGACAGGGTAGTTGAGTAAAAAGTGACAGGGATTGGAATTCCTTATTTGTGGGAAGTTAACATGTGTCATTCAGTCTACACCCGTGGTTTTCTTTCCCTTAATTTCTGGCTCCCTGCAGTCCGGAATCCAAAACAAGGTAACAATGCCGAAGGCCCTAGTTCTGAATCCGCTTGAGCCCACCGGAAGTCCACTTTGACCTCTGGGCACGTTGTCGGTGTCACCATGCCGAATTGCAATACCATATTGTGCTTGAGATAACTTTTGTTCTCCAATTTGGATTTTGGCCCAAAGGTTACCTAACTGAGCTGAACCCATATCGAGGAAAACCTGAAGAGTTCATTAGGCTCAGAATTAGGACCTTCCGAAAGAACTTAGTTCAACACTGGCTATGGCGGCAAAAAGTTACAATTTCGACTCTTGTTTTTTTTTGGGGGGGGGGGGGCCGCTTCTCAAGGGAAAAGCGTAAAACTACTCCCTTTGAGATATAATTTAAGACCCGAATGTCAGACTTAACTCATAGTTAATTCTCTTTTTCTAATTCAATTAAAAGAAAAAAATAAAAAATAAATATAAGTAATCCATTTAATGCATAATTTAATGACTTATTGTGAGTAAGTCAATTCTTTAAAAAACATTTTAAATGAATAAATTTGAGTCTATTTTATTTATTTTTTATTTTTATTTTTTAACAATATTACCTTCTTCTTCTTTTTTTTTTTATACCTATGACTCTTGTTTCCAGAGCGGATCAAAAAGGTCTCATGAGGCCTAAAACATCTTACCCAGATTCTCATGGGTCTTATTTTATTTTTGAGAAAAAAAATTGTTTATATTAAAATAGATAAATAAATAAATAAAATCGTTATCCTCTTATTACATCTACTTGGATAAGAGGCTTCCTGATGCTTTTGAGATTAAGGATCAATGCCTCACCTCTCGCTCCCTCCGTCCAATGAGGGATAATTGGGCTTGTCTTTACCCAACTTAGAAATTTAGACTTCGGTCTAGCTTGCCATGAAAACCATTTTTCCTGGCTCTGGCTCAACTTCATTCTTTCTTATCCAGTCCCAGCTCCACTTAAAAAACAGAGCTGACTCCTGTTTTTATTCATTTCCCCACCATACTTTCCCATGAAAAGAAGCTTCTGGTGACATTTATGCCCACATATCGGTAAATTAACTGCTCCCTTATCCTTTCCATGACTTCGCAGTCTTTCCTGGGTGGCAAATCCAAGTTTCCTTCTATTACCAAATTGTATTAGGTATTTTACGTTTAAGTTCTATTGCCCTCCGCTACAGATTGGGAGTGTGCATGTGCATTTACCGACCAGTGCTGTTACTCAACTAAGTCTTTTTTGGCTCATTTCGCAGGTGGGATAAGTGGACGACATAAACTGAATCATGGCTGCAAAATTAGCGAAGTCTATGATGCTATGCTGTGCAAGGAAAGTCTCGGTGAGTTTTTCTAAGCTTTTAAGGTTGATATTCTGTTATTTATCTTCTGCCATTATAGGTATAAATCAATTGAATACATCGTATCGGTTAAATAATCCGACAGTAAAGGTGTCCTAATGGCTTCAGTTACATGCAATAGACGTATCTGCAATTTTTCATTTTACATGGACACAATTATTATTTTTATTTTTTTCTTTCATTTGGAGAGATACAAGTAATTATATACATACAAAGGGATGAAAGATATTTACTAAATATGCAGTTGACTCCAATAATCATGCATATAAATGTGCAAATAGAAAAATAAGTGTAAGTAAAAAAGAAATATCTTTTGATCAATTAAAATATTAATTTTTTTATTGTTAATTTTCGTAAACCTCTTAACTATTGTTTGAGTGTCTTAAAAAAGGAAAAAAAAAATATATTGAATGTAAAATTTGGGGTTATTTGATAAATAGGTGCATACTTGGAGTATAGAAAATATATTTGCTGTCATTAAAAGCAGCCAGGCCAGGGATCCCGTCTCCTTTAAACTCTCATCGTTTTGTTGGGTGCCTGCACCCTTACCATGAAAAAATAAAATAAAAATAAATGCGAGTCAACAAATATTTTAGTAATATTAACAATGAGTCAAATACTTATATCTATATAATATAACGCATTATTAATGCATACCATATGAAGGTCACGCAGGCAACAGAGTTAACAAAAGCATGCGGAATTTCCGAATGTAGCCAATGGGCTATGCGGACAATTTTAATTACTTTATCCTTCTGGATGACTTTGAATGTCCGAAGGGGTTGACCTCGAATTTCGTCACCCTTCAACATCAGATGCACCGCACCCTCGGTAAGATGTAGGTGTGCAGTTCTCTCACGTGTGGACCTCACACGTTCTTCCGCCGCGACAATCCCCAATTGGAGATGATGTGATATGGAAAAAGATCCGATTTTCTTATCACCAAGAACCTCCTATTGCCCTCTTTTTCTCAGCAAGAATTGGACTGGACGTGAGGCAAGTATTGTTACTGTCAAAATTGGAATAGAGAGAGAGAGAGTTATGTTACATATATAAAGTTAAATAGATCAATTGTAAACTAAATAATTGGGAGAGGGATATAAAATTTATAAAAATAATATATATATATATATATATATATATATATATTATAATTTAGATCTAATGAAAATTTATTAAAGAAAAACTAAATAGAGCAAGGTGATGGACCACCTAAGAGATATTCATGTAATCGGAGTCAAAAGTAATAGCTTGAATTAGTCGAAATATTTTAAAACAAATTTTAATTAACTAGGAATTACATTTCTCTTACATTCAATCATAGTGCATGCAACGCGTCCCTGGCAATCATCAACTCCGGCCCCATCCTTCTGAATACCTAATTAAGTTGTTGACTTCGCCGAAGAAAATTTGGCCCGCTGGCCTGCCCCCGGCATCATGGTCAACAAAGCTTTCTGCAATATTGTGCCGTCTAGAATTATTGAACGAGTCAAGAACCGCAGATCATCATCCCCACCGCGATCAGCGGGCACCATGTATGTATTGGGCACAAACTCCTCCAATTTATTAATTTTTTTAATTAAATTTAGTTGATATTAAATATATTTTAAGCATAATTATATGATTAAATTTTTTTGTTATAATGTAAATTTTTAAAAATTAGTAAAATAAAAAATATTTTTAAATATAAAAAAGAGAAAAAAAATTATAAACATATATTATTTAAATAAAGGAATATCAATATCACATGGCTTTCCTCCTAATCATGGCAAGTTGTGAGCAATCTATTCCTTTTGTCCTTTTACAGACTTAACCACGCGATAATTCCTATGACAGAGGGAGAGAGAGAGAGAGAGAGAGAGAGAGAGAGAGAGAGTCTTCTCTATAAGTAGAGCTCGAACCTGCAGGAGTCCGTGAGAAAGGAGAGGTTATATTTGGTGATCGCTGAATTGGTTGTCTAACTCCATCATTTCCAAGCAGAGCCTAAGGGTAAGGAAATAATAAACAGGTCTGCATGGGATTCTTGATCCCGATTCAGATCGCCCACTGTTACTAACTTTCCAGAATTTTCACTATTTTTTTGGAATTCTATCTTCTTTTTTTTTAATCAATCTATGACGATGTTTTTTTTTTTTGGGTCATGGTATTTGCCTGAAAGTAATGTACTAGAGAAAAATGATCCAAGTCATTGAACGATCAAGCTGGACTGGATCATTTGTCACCGTCAGATTGAGTGATTTTTAATTGTTATTTTTTTTTTGGTTTTCCTCTCCTTACTTGTCGTTTCCGACAGAGGAACATAACTCTGTTTCGGTTGTCCTTTTTTGAGCAGAAGAAGGAAGAAGAAGACATGGCTAACGATTCATACGAGGATGCCGTTGCAGGACTTAGCAAGCTTCTCAGGTCAGTTACAGTTAGCAATCCGCCGTTGCAAATTGGAATTGAATCCATGTCTTTCTTTTTTGTCATTTCATTTCACCTTTGATCGTCACGGCCACATGAACACACGGCGGTTGCTACGCACTTTCGGGGTAGCTATCGCCACGAGGGACGGAGGGGGTTAGCTGGGACGTCAGGTAATGCGGGTCCCAGATTTTGGGCTTGTGATGAACTGACGGTTCTTTTGGCTTCTTGGTCAGTGAAAAGGCCGACCTCGGGAGCGTCGCCGCTGCAAAAATCAAGCAGATAACGGCCGAGTTAGAGGCGGCCGGGTCAAAGGGGGCCGGTTCAAAAGGGTTTGACCCGGTCGACAGGATCAAAACCGGGTTTGTCCATTTTAAAACAGAGAAATACGAGTAAGTTCGGCTCTTTCCGTTTTTAGTTTTTTTTTTTTTTTTTAAAGCTCTGTTCGAATATTCTGTGTTCTGTTCTTTTAACCTTCCTTTCTGTGAAGGTCTGTAACTACTCTTTGGACAATGTTTTCTGAACGAACTAATCAACTACCTGTCTGCTGGTGCTTACACAACGTATTGGGTCGTAGTAAAGAGCCCGCTAAGATGTTGCTCTGTCCCAATATTGTGTTTGGAAAGACAATAAAAAATTGGTGAGAGAAGGGGAAGTGGCAAGAAAAAAAAATATATATCTTGTTTGGATATAAAATTTTGGAAAGAAATTTGTTAATTCCTCCACAGTCTACCCTTTAATAAAATGACCAATTTAATATATTAACTCTTTTTATTAATACTTATCAATTTATTAATTTTAATATAATGCAGAATTAATATTATAATATATTATTTTGTTTTTTTTACTTATTCTTTCACTTTTAAACAAAGAATTTTCATTTGTCTTTTCTTATGTCATATTTATTATTCATTTATCGCTTCTCTTTCCTTCACTTTTTTAGTCCAAACATAGCATATAAATGCTAACGAACAATGTTGCAGGAAAAATCCTGATTTGTACGGCTCACTTGCCAAATCCCAGAGTCCCAAGGTAGCTGACTTGCAAAGTTGCAATTATTGCTATTGTGTTTTGAACAAGTTTATGTTTGTATATAGATATTAAGGTAAACAAATTAAGTTGAGTTTTGCTCACTTGATTGAAGGAAGTTTGGGTGATTAGAAGTCAATTTTATTTCTTGAACTTGGGATATTCTTCAATGAATCTTTTGTCTTTTCAGCTTTTCTCTTCAAATTTGTTAAATCCGTTGAGACCCAAATTTGAGGCTATTATTTATGATTATTTTTTTTTAAAAATATATGTGCAGTTTATGGTATTTGCTTGCTCAGATTCTCGAGTATGCCCATCGCACATACTTAATTTTCAACCAGGAGAGGCGTTTATGGTTAGAAATATTGCCAACATGGTCCCACCGTATGACCAGGTTTGCTCACTCTGCTGACTGGCACCACCCAAATGAACACTTGGTATCTGGCAAGTTGTCATAGAAATGAAGGTATCCCACTGTAAATTGCAAAACACCAGCAACTCTGGGCTGCCATTTTGGGTAACTAATAATAGTTCATGCTCATAACAGTTCAGTCTTCGTGGCAATCGGATCCTGGGGTTATATTGTAAATTGCAACGGGACACCTTCACCAGAAGGAGCCTTGTATGCCAACAATGCTTACAATTTATCCGCATATAATTACTAATCAATTACCTTTAGTATTTGATATATTTACTCACTTTCTTTTAGAAATTTAACATACTCTTAGTTTTATGTTTTATAGAATCAAGTTCCGATCCCATTTATTTATTTTTTTTAAAATGAAATTTTACTTTTCTTTTATATTTACTATTGAATTAACTTTATTTCTTAGAAAGAGAGCCAAATTAGAAAAATTTATTAATTTTTGTTTCCATTTCTCTTTGGCCGCAGACAAGATACTCGGGCGTGGGGGCAGCCATCGAATATGCGGTGTTGCATCTGAAGGTGAACACGCTAGCCATTCTTTGAGACTTCTACTTTTATAACGTCTTGTGGTTAATTCTTGGATTGGGATAACTTTAGCTTCCCCTTGTCCACTTTTGGTGGACAAAACGTGAGCTCTAGTATTTTTCATGCCCCACAAGCTGGCCGTGGTCCATTTTTTGCCAATTGTCTGGTGCGGCTGCAAATTATTTATATCTCATGCATCCATTGCGTTTAATTTATATTCCAACAGAAAAAAGTCTGCGTATGCCACTCAACGGAAAAAGGACCACACTCCTTTTGGGGGCGGAACTGGAAATTCTCAGATCAGGGGTCAAAGATAAAAGATCTTAATAAAAGAGCAATGATGGGTGTCTAAAGAAACAGTGGGGCGAAATTCAAAACAAAAAAATTATAGATATCACCGTGAAGGGTAACTGGAAAAATTGATAAAAAAAAAAAAAGACTTCGCTGAGGTTAATTCTTAAGTGAACTTGGTTTAGTAGAAGTTTTGTGGGGTTAAATATCCTTGTATTGTTTTTGTTCCTAATTGCAAAGGATATATCAAATGAACTTTTATAGCAGCAATTAAACCCTTCCCTCACCATTTTATTCCTTGGATTTCGGGATTTCAGGTGGAAAACATTGTAGTCATTGGCCACAGCCGCTGCGGTGGTATAAAGGGGCTTATGTCCATGTCAGAGGATGGAAACTCTGCGGAGTAAGTCTTCAATAGCATAAACGCCTATCCATGGCCTCTAGGATACTTTTATAGATGAGTGGTCTAATAATAATTGTCTCTTCAAAAACTTGCAATTTAAGATTAATTTGTCCTACTTGTCCCAATGTGATTTTTATGCATGTGGTGCCATATTCTTGGAGGCATCTAATAAGAAAGGAAAGCCAAAAAAGTTAATATTACTTTTTGGAATATGTATACTACTATAGCTGTGGAACATACCACCACACTATAGCTGCTTTTTGGTTTCTGGTTGAACAAAGGAATAAATTTGTAAAGTATCAAACTTTCAGTGTCAAACAATTACTTTTTGGCTAAAAATTTCAAGTTGTTCCTTCAAATTGTCTAGGAAATGGAATTTTTCTAATATGTATACTTTTTTTTTGCTGTCTTGATATATTTGTTGTGAGATGAAAAACTCATGACAGGTTTCTAAAAAGTTTTTTTTTTTTTTTAACAAAGATCTTTAACTCACAAGTGCCTTTTTTTGTTTTTTGAGGGGGATAAACGGGGCTAAATTTTATTCTAAGAACAAGAGTTACAACAGACTTGTAAGAAGTATATTTTCTTACTTGTTTATGGAACATACAGTGACTTTATAGGAAATTGGGTCACGATCTGTTCAGCTGCAAAGTCCAAGGTGAAGACAGCATGCAGCGGTTTGAGTTTGGAAGAGCAATGCTACAACTGTGAGAAGGCAAGTTGACTTTACCCTTCTATTTATGAAACCTAAACCATTGAGTTTATAAATTATTGATTAATTCACAAATTGGGTTAAAAAACAATACTAAACAAGCAGAGAATAAGTATTCGTGGATACCTTTTGTTTTGGGCCTCTCCAATGTGTCTAGACTTTGAAAGGGTACACTACAAATTAATAACGCAACTCGGCATCAATTTCTAGTTAGCCATGTGCCACATAGCAAATATAGTCCCAAAGTTTGATTCCATCAAGTAAGAAGGATATATATATATATATATTTGTGTATTGTTCTAGCAGTTGATTCATTATTCATTGCCTTCAATTTTCCAATTTGTCTACACTCTGAAAGTGTACACTACAAATTAATAGTGCAACTTGGCATAAACTTCTAGTTGGCTATGTGCCACATAGCAAATATAATACCAAAGTTTAATTGCATCAAATAAGAAATATATATATCATGGTAATATGTGCATTGTTCTAGCAGTAGATTCATTATTCATTGTCTTTAATTTTGATCTACCAAGCATATTATACACTTTTTCCTCAAATCAATCACTTTGGAGTGGAATCAGCTATTAACAATCACACTTGAGAAGGAACATAAAATTGAATTAAGTTCTTTGAAACAATGCAGGAAGCTGTGAATGTTTCACTGGGGAACCTACTGACATATCCGTTCGTGAGGGAGGCAGTGGTGAATAATACTCTGGCGCTGAAAGGTGCACACTACGATTTTGTCAAGGGAGGTTTCGGGCTGTGGGACCTTGACTCCAATGGCACGCCTTGTGCAGCTGTGTGAGCTTCCAGCATAAAAATTGTCTTTCTTGGTGTGCAAGTCGTACAAGTCCTAGTTAATAAGTAGTTTACTCATCTAGAACGAACAAGCAGTTGGCTTTATTTCATTTCCATGGAGAGGAACTTCAGGCGTATATTTGGTTTAATAATAAGTTAAAATTCTGATATTTCTTTTTGCCTTTTTTACTGTGGATACTGAAATCTTTTTGACATCTAATTTTGCTAAAGGATCCGACTATAGAATAGATTCTGCACAAATGACATTTGATATTATGCTTTAAAATTTTATAAAATATAATAAATATTTATGTAAATTTTATTTATACGATATTAAATATTAAAAATATCTTGCTGTGGTATGAAACTATGAATTATTCACTAGGTAATGTGTCTACAAATATATATATATTTTTTATTTATTTTTTTTGGCTAGAAAGAATAATGAAAGCCATAGCTGCTAGGCCAAGACTGCAGCTGCTGCTCATAGCCCTCCACTCCAAGTCCCGTAACTTTTGCCTAACAACCTACGTCCAACATAATTCACACTGCTCTCTTTTACAGGTGAACGTCCAAAAAATGTTTGGGGTATCTACTAATTATTCACTCGCAAGAATCATGTCATGTGTGCGTAATATATCTAACTGCGGGTTGGTCACGGTTCATTCCCAGCCTCGAACTGTAATTGGCAGTTCAACCTCAGAACCAAAATTGGCCCGGCCCGAGATAAGGTGTAGGGATTTTTTGGGGGGGGGGGGGTGTGGGGTAAATAGGTACTTGAATTCTCACTTATTGAGATGTTTGATTGAGAAGGGATTGCCCCTTCGTTAGGAAGAAGATTGACCAATTAGCCAACGTTTTAAAATGGTTCATATATACCAGCAAACTCTGGCTCCATTGATAACAGTCACTAGCATCTACAACTTTTTCTCCTTTTTCTGCGAGGGTGACGGTCGTGTGAATACATTGCAAAATCGCCCTTCTCATGGAATGGGATGTATAACTACCTTTCCAATGGCTCGGTTTGTTTCGAGGTAAGAGAAAGCTTCAGCAACCTGAGAAAATGGGAAAGGCCCCTTCGGATCAACCACAGGCTTTACTTGCCCACTTTCCAAGTATGGATTTAATTTCTTCAAAACATCTCCATTGGAAGTGACTACGAATCTAAAACCAGGAGGTGTGACTGCACCAGTTAGCACCACTACACTGCCCCCTTCTTTCACAGCCTTCACTGCTCTATCGCATTGCCCTGTCATTTTCAAACAAAAGACAATTATTTTCATCAAGGTTTACCAACTAAGCCTGGATATTTAAAGTTGTTCATGGTGCATGATTTCACATTATTTTTAGAGGCTAATTCTTGGCTTGCTGAGGAAATGTAATGCGTTTGTTAACCATTTGACAGCATATATTCGATTTTCAGTGTGAATTCTTTGTATTTTCCCAAGTTAATCACTAAGATCCTAAATGTTTAACTTTTGACCTGTTGCTGCACTGCTCAGAGGTTCTTCAAAGTAAAAGGGCCTTAGATTTCTCGAAGCACTTGACAAAACTTACCAATAGCATCATAGATGACATCAAATTTTTCTGGCGAATCTTCAAAATTCTTCTCAGTGTAGTCAATAGCTAAATCAGCACCCAAGCTTTTCAAAAGTTCCAATTTTCCAGTGCTTGAAGTAGCTGCAATTCTTGAAGCGCCAAACACATGTTTTGCCAGCTGCAGCAACGAGGACAAAGGAAAGGAGGAGTGAGGACTAAGAAAAATATTATATAGTCATACTGTTCAGAACACATATCTTTGGAATGTATTCATAATGGAATAGGAATCAGATCTAATAAAAGTTCTGATGCTGCCTGACTCTAAATTTTCTGGTCAAATCTGGTAAAGGGGATGATCTTCCTTTTAGTACCTATGAACAAGCACCTTAACTGATAACTGCATTATGTTATAATGCCTAAACTGAGAATACCTTTCTCCCTTGCCTGCTAGCATTTATTTTCAAAATCTCAAGCTTTGATTTCATGAAACTGGAGGAGTATATTGGATATGAGTGACTGCAGAGTATTGCATACCTGAATCACCAGGCTTCCAACACCACCAGCACCATTCAGAACAAGAATGGATTTACCGGCAGAGAAACCAGTCTTCTCAAGACCTTCATATGCAGTTTCGATGGCAAGAGGAAGCCCAGCAGCCTGTACAAAGTCCAGATTCTTGGGCTTCAGGGCCAAAAGCTTCTCTTCAGCTGTGGTGTACTCTGCTAAAGAGCCGAACTGTTTGGGCCCATCCAATGCTTTCTCATTTATGTTACCGTATACTTCATCCCCTTCCTTTAGATCCTTTACTTGACTGCCAACCTTGATCACCACTCCAGCAACATCATACCCTGGAACAGTCTACAAAAAAATTAAAGATGGTTTAGTTACTATAGCTTAGTGTAGGTGATAACCCTTGAGCCATCAACAGAAAACATCAAAGATTGTTTAATTACTGCAACTTAATGTACATGATACTGGCCTCTCTGTGAATGTAACCTACAGTCCACATTATTCAAGGGCTGCTAGCAATCTTGATACTTGTTTCACTTTAAAGCTTGAATCCAACCTATACTCCAAAAGTCCAGATAATTCCACGGCCATCCCCAGTTCATGAGGCTCCTCATTTTATGGGAATTGGGAAAAGATTGCCTATCCCACATATTTCGCAAAGAGGCTATTTCCATTATTGAAACTAAGACCTGGTTACGAAGGACCAAGCTTCCTCTTGTGCCAAGTTCATCTTTCTTACAATCTGTGCCCCTGCTCCCCACCCACCAGAAAACCAAAAAAAAAAAAAAATGATGGCAAACTATTAATTTTTTTCCCTTCCAAAGTGAATTTTTAATCTGATAATTTGACTAGATCTTGTTACAAAAGAATAAATGAAGTTACGAATTTCTATATTCTTCTAACTCCCAAATGTAGCCGTCTCATTCATGCTCCATCTACAGAATCATCTTGAATTCCAATAACAAAAGCTTTTGGAATTTTACACCAAGACACATAAAACAGCATCCCAGTTCATGAAGATTTTCGCTACTCAAAACTCCAAATCGAGGTCACAATGGAATAAAGTTCTATGCTTGCCCTCATATTTTACACTAAGACGCATAATCAAGTTAAATGCAAGGAGAAAACAAAACTCTTCCAACTACATTTCCCAAAAGGAGCAACAGAAAATCAAATTCCTTTATATGACAAAAGCAAGAAAAGTCAGCGAACAACTTCAGGCCATAAATTCTCCGCAACCAACAAGCGAGGAGGATTGAAAAAAAGAAAGAGAATTACCGGAAGAGGAGAGTCTGTGGCTTTGAACTTGCCCTGCCTCCTCTTGGCATCAACAGGATTAAGAGCAGCAGCAACAACCTTGATCAGAACCTGATCCTCTTTCACTTCAGGAACCGAAACTTGATCATGAAACTTTAAAACATCCACTCCCCCATATCCCCCATATACCCAAGCCTTCATCTTGGATGGTAGAGATGCTACCTGGGTTGTTGCAGCCGATGCAGGGGTTGCCTGGGAATTTGCAGAAACTCTCAGAGAAATGTGAGGGAGTGAAGTGTTTTGCTTAAGTGGGGCGACTTTCTTTCTGGTAATTTCCGGGAAAGTGAGGGAAAACGGAGGAGAAAACTGCGGGGAGAGCTTGGAGGATAGAGAGTGAGAGGCCCCAAGTTTTGGGGTTGTGGCCGCGGACATAAGTGTGGTTTCCATGCTTCCAACTGGTGATTGCTTATCTCAAATTTGTAATCCATGTCGTTTATATAAGCAGGGCGCAATGCCAAACTAAACAACTACAAACGACCATTAGGACTGGCGTTTTCGGAGGGAATAAGTCCTACAACGCCAAAGGAAAATGCAGGAAAAGTAATTGAGTCTCAATTACACGACACACAACTTCATAGATTTGTTTAACTATAATAAAATTTTCTATTATATTTAAAATATTTTACATAATATAAATAATATTTTATATAAATATCTATTATATCATTATAAATCTCTTTTATATTATATAAAATATTGTTCTCATGACATGTTATATAAAATTTTATTATATTCAAATGAGTCCACCAAATTTGTATTAAATTTTTTTAAAATAAAATTTTATATTTTTTAGATCCCAATTTTATTTTTTAATATAAAGTTTATAAAAATAAAACATTATTTTTATTATATAATTAAAAATTTAATAAATCTTGCAAAAAATTTTTTTAAAAAAAAACAACTTAGGTCCAGGTCAATTCTTCACATGATTATTGTCTATACCCTATTCAAGAACTAAAACCCAACCAAAGAGATCAAGAGTGTTCTAAATCTTCATTCTCTGATCATTGAAGCCCATCTCAAGACCATGTCTTACGAACCAGTAAGAGGTAATTCCTTTGAATTAATTTAGGTTTTACGTGGTTTGTTTGCCTTATCTTCTTTACCTGTTCCCAACTAAATATCATTTGATTGAATGAAAAGAATGCAATTATTTTATTTTATTTTGTTTTATTTTGGGATTCCTGATTTTCAGATGAGGTGGAAGGCAGTGGTCCTTCACCCGCTGTAGAGGGTCTTCAAATTCAAGATGAGGCAGAACCACTTCTTGCAAATTCAAGGTAAACTTATTATATATGTAGTTCAAACTTCAAAGTATGGGGTTTTGATTTTTCTTATGTACCAAAAGAAAAAAAAAAGGCATGGATTTTGATGCGTTGTTAGAATTTTCCTTTGCAAATTCTAATATTATGTATGATGTTTTGATAGTGAAAATTCATCTTTAATTGAATAATAGGCTTTAATTTTCTTAAAATAGTATTTTAATTCTTTTGATGAAAGAGGTACCAAAATGTTGATTTTATTTCTAAAATATCACAATGTTTGACCCCTGTTTTTTTTTTTTTTTGGAAATTTATAGGAGTAATTTACCGAGGAGTTAATCTGATAGCAATATGGTAAAAAAGAAACTGCGAGAAAATACACCTACGTACCCTAATTGAAGAACAATTTAGCCCATTTATGTCCATGCATTTAAGCCCTCAATTTCTCAATCAGTCATCGTAATGTCAATTCCTATTGACATACCATATTCTTGTCACGTTGAATTGGCATTGGCTACTCGGATCTGAAGATGGTTCTATGAATTATTACATTGAAGGCACGTCCAAGGGAGGTGGACGTTGTTTAAAGCCAAATTCTTTTTATTTGGCCTAAAAATACATCTGTATTTGCCTTCAGGAGCTGACCAAGCATCTTTTCTCCTATTTTATTTATTTATTTATTTATTTTTACTTAATTTACTCCTACTGAAACCATGAGTGCGTAGCAAAAAAAAAATAAAAATAAAAATTCAAAGTTTGAATCGAGTGCGTAGAGACACATCGAATTACCATCGGGTAATCATGTAATCAAGCTCTAATAAGGAAATTAGCTGAAATTATTAAGCGGGTTGCCAAAATGCACCCATTTTGCAGGAGAGCCGGACCAAAATATTTAAGCCCATAACAGCAGGTCTCATCAATCCGTGTCTAGAACACAGCCAGCCTTCATAAAACCGAAGCGACGCCGTGTCTTAAAAAATATTTTATAAAATGTCCCCAAGCACTTCCCGTCCGAAGGAGTGGGGAGGGGGAAGTGACGTGTAGGGTGTGGATCGGTTCTAAGCTTAACTCATACAGATCAACGGTCCCTTTTTGGTTTCCCAAAAAGCCCAAAAAATAAAAAAGGGGGCCCTTTTCCCTTCCAGAGCCGACGACTTTAACGCATTCGTCGCCGCCTCCCAGATCTCTCTGTCTCTCTCGGTCTCTTTCGCTCGCAATCGCCAATCCGGCTTCGAAGGTAATTTCGGGAACATCGTAGCTCGATTGTGAAATCGATCGATCCTGATTAAAGCCTTTGATTCGCCATTTTTTTTTCCTTTTAAATCTCATTTTGCATGCTGGGGTTATGTAAGCTTTCTTGTTTTGTCCGATCTGGTTGTTTGAAGATGAAATTCGTGAACCTTTTCCTTTTTTTGGGTGGAAATTAATAGTCTTTTATATTCTCCTGGTTGCTCTTGGTTATCATGTACAATGTGCGTGATCTTTTGTGAGCTAGATTGTCTGGATCATGAGAATAGCTGACTGAAAAGATAAGTAATTGCAAGGAAAGAGTGAATAAAGAGGGAAGATTTTTTATAGTTCACTGATTATCGCAATTGTTAGTTGTATATTTTTAGTCTTTTTGATGCATGATTGGAATTAGTGACGGAACATATAACAGTCATAGTACAATTTGGCCCCATGTTTGGGACACATCAAATTGATTATGTCCGTGTGCTGAAGCTCTATCCCAATACGTAGGTCTAGATTTATGGGACCTGTTTTTGTTCTACCTGTCCCTCGGTTTGTGTTTGGTGGTTTTGATGGGATTTAAGTTTCAAATATAGTTTTTTGAAAGTTTTTATTGATTTTGATTGTGCAGGATTGTAGAAAATGGCAGAATCAAAGCCAGGATTGAGGAAACCTGTGTTCACCAAGGTTGAGCAGCTCCGACCAGGCACTAGTGGACACACGCTCACTGTGAAGGTTGTTAGTACAAAGATGGTGTTGCAGAAGGGACGCCCCAATGGTCCTCAAGTACGCCAAATGCGGATTGCTGAATGTTTGGTGGGAGATGAGACAGGAATGATTATCTTTACAGCTAGGAATGATCAAGGTAAATTCTTTTCCTTTTCCTTGAGATCTACTTGCTTTTAGTCAGCAAATCTGATGTAAATGGCTGTCAAGAAATCTTGTTCTTAGACTGTCTCTAGCCTTTGTATATAATTTTACTTGTGTTCTTATCACATATTTTTTTTCTTTTTTGGCATATTTTGTTGGTGAGGGTTTTGGTTTGCTGTTTTATGTCCTTTCCCTTGTACATGGTAGTGACTTAGTCACAGCGTGAATTTGTTGAAATGTCTTCTGGTCTTGAGTAGCTTATTGTAGTTTGATGTCAGTGTATTTCTCTTATGTTCACAAAATTCCATGGTAACTTTCCCATCCTCAAACCTAAACTGTAGCCTCAGTGCTTATAATATTGAAGCTGGAAATGTTCTACTACAGTTTGAGAATCTGCCAAAATGTAATCTACAATTTGAACTTTAAAACGGGCAGATATGTTAGGTATTCTAAATTATTTTCATCTTGTAAGGAATACCTGCCAAAACATTGCTGTATTGAGATTTTATTTTTAATGGATCCTTTTGGTATAACATCATTAATTTTCTTTCTGGTTAGTGGACTTGATGAAAGAGGACACCACAGTAGTCCTTCGGAATGCTAAAATTGATATGTTCAAAGGATCAATGAGGCTTGCTGTGGACAAGTGGGGCCGTGTTGAAGTCACAGATCCCGCTTCTTTTACTGTGAAGGAAGACAACAACCTGTCACTGATTGAATATGAACTAGTAAGTGTTGTTGAAGAGTGATTTTCCCCAACGGTGTTGCTATTCTACTAGATGGTGATCTGAGAATAAAGAAAACATCTCCAGCAAAGCAAATTACTGTTACTACACATACATTGTCCTGAATGCATGTGAAAGTTCTCTTTTAGGAGGAAGAAGTCTGCAAGCTAGTACTGTACAAGTTGCTTTACCTTTGCAGCAGATCCAGCAGAACCCTTTGATTGGACTTCCAAACAGATGGTGATGACTGTAAATTGATGGGTCAAAGCAGCTGCCTTTTGGAATTTGG
This sequence comes from Ceriops tagal, assembly GCA_021533255.1. Lineage (NCBI taxonomy): Eukaryota > Viridiplantae > Streptophyta > Magnoliopsida > Malpighiales > Rhizophoraceae > Ceriops > Ceriops tagal. Next base: position 1,354,099 of record CM038608.1, read on the forward strand.
TTTGGTTTGCTTACTACCTCTTTAATTATGGACAGTAATCTTGAATTATGAGATATTGATGAAAAAAAAATATATATATATAGTTTTTAACAACGTATCTTGCTGTACCTGTTATAATCTATTTCAGAACTTTCCGTGCTTCATCATTCAACTTGAACATTTGATCGAAGATAATTTTCTTCTTTTGTTAATGGGAAGTTTCCAAAGTTTGTGACTGGTAATTGCTTAATTAAGAGGTGCGATGAGAGAATGATTGGGATTCATATGTTTATAGTGATTAGATTTGATGTATTCTCGTCAGCCTATCCCGTCGTGAAGAGAATGCATTTTTAACTTAAAAGAATGAATGGAGATTGGATTTGATTTAGAGTCAGCTTGAGTTTTTAGACCGTCAATGAGCATGGCTTCTTCATATTTTGGATGGCGTTCGATAAAGTAGTGGAAACATTGTTCCATGCATTTCTATTTAATCATAAAGCATGATTGTAGAAGTACTACGTGTCACACCAAATTCTCTAAATAACATGATGGAATGACTGAAAAAAATTTATACGGTGGATCTTAATTAAATTTAAGACTAGTATTTTGTCATTAAGTTGTTTAATCCTAGACCTTAAAGGTGAAATGTCATTTTTTCCTTCGGTCTGCGTGGTGATCTGGTTTATAAGAGAATTCTGCAGCCAATGAGCGGGTTCGTATTGGCAAGAGGAGGCTAGATCCGCATAAACTGGTATCGGAACCTCATGTCACTCCCCAAGCCCCGTATCGGCTCACGGTGGCACCAACCAGACGCATTGCCAAGCTTAATGCCATCACTGATTGGCCCATGTATTACAGTGGAGGGTGGCTAAGACAAGTTGATATGCGTTTGAAATTATGTCTCAAATCTTGCAAGATTCGGGCCCAAAGGTAAGGTCAGCAGGTCATTGTGCATTACTTGCTTTCCAGCACACTTAAATCAAAGCCCAATATTAACTAGTCGGCAAATGGTGCCACCTTTTCTTCTTGTTCTTTCTCCCCTTAAGTTAGAGGCTGGTTCACAAGAAGCGCTACTTCCTCGAAGTTCGATCCCATGTAAGGTTCGACTATTCTTGGATTGATGTAAGATTTGTTTATATTCTTTTGGAATTCGCTAAAACATCCATCTGGGGCCCAACCACACGGACGGAGAGAGAGACAAACAAGGAGGCGAGGTTGACGCAGCATGCAAATTTAACAACACTTTATTATTATTATTATTATTATTATTTCCTTTCAACCTACAATTTGTCATAAAAAACACACAATGTGTAATAAAGATGCTAAAATAAATAACAAACATAATATAAAATGTAGTTTTTTTTTAACAAATATGGTATTATATTTATTGCATATTTTACATTTTTTTATTGTAAATTGTGTATTTTTAATTAAAAAAATTTTACATGTATTTTTTTGAACGTGAGGAACTTATAGGTCATGTCAACCACGTCTCCCCCTCTTTTCCCCTGTCTTCGTTCTAAGTCCAACTATCTTTTCCAATCCCACTAACATAATTGAACGACACCAACAAGAGGTGTCATTTGAATGCAGTCCCTGCTGACAAGGTACTAAACTCTTCGTCCAAGACACGAATGCAAAAGAGCCAACTTCGACAAAAGGGACCAAGACAAGAAGCACGTATGGAGGGGTGGCTCCGTAGCTGGCTTAATATTGCGAGTTGAAAAAACTCGTTCTAGGCTTACTTCTGCACTCCCCCGGGGGGGGGGGGGGGGGGGGGCGGGGCTGGCTTCGGTAATTGGTAATTGGCGTTTTAAGAGCCTCCGTCTAAAAGACAGGAAAGAAAAAGAATTAATGCTCCGTATGAAATCATGATTGTATGGACAGATTACTGATGCAACCGCAAGAATTGTGAAATACGTTAGGATGACGGAAATGTCACACGGATACGAACTCTTAACGCAAGATAAACAGAAACTTAAAAAAGGTATCACGTAGTACTGTTCTGACAATCGACAGTCGATTGTACATCTATACTTGACGACGCATAACTACAATTATCAATGCTGACTATAAATGTGCTTCTAGCATTTTGCCGTATCATCCCGACGTCTCCCCTTTGTGCATCTAGAAGTAGGTGGATACTGATTCGGCTGTGAACTTTTTGAATGCTGGGAATCGGGTATTTAACTCTTGACTACATCACAAAACCAGTAACACTTGAAAAAACACACGAAAGATCCCCATTGCGAGAGAGAAAAAGAAAGAAACAGTCTCATATGGTACTTTCTGGACCATCAATAACTAAAAAATGCTTTAGATGGGCACAACCAAAACCACTTACTAGTGGATGGAACATAACCAATCTTCTCTGCAGGGACCAGCTCTGACACCACCTCCTCTGTCTAGGTCCTAAGCGGAACTTTGGCTCCATTCACCAGTCATCGCCATCAAAAGCCACAGTTAAAGGAGACCACTCATGTGAGTGGTAACGAAAAACTAAGAAAAGGCATGGCATGACACTCACTGATCAAAAAAAGAACGAGAGAACAAAAGCAAAAAGATATAATTTGCCTAGCACGAAAAAGGAATGGAAAAGGGTAGAAGCCATTACGAGTGTTTGACGCCACATGGGGTATGTCCTATACAGGGAATCAAAATGCCAGTAACTCTCCATTAGGTGCACCAAACAGGCAGTCCACTAATGGGGCCATGACGTAATCTGTTGTCATTAACGACCTTTAAGTAACTTGTCAGATGATGTAGTTTTGTTTAGCATTTACGCAGTTCAAGGGCTTCGCTAATTGAAAGTTGGTAGTCCCTTTGCCGCTAAGATTGATCGGCAAGTGCAGAAAGGAAGGGCCTGGTGTGAAAGTAGTACAATAATTGGAGGGCCATGTATAGTACATAGCCCAAATTACTGAAGCGTGCTAAGCCTCGAACTATAAATGGTCCCCGTTTGCTAGCTGATTAATTGCTTTGTAGTAGAACTCAAATGATATTGGAGGGGACGAAAGCTGATTAATCGCTTATGATCATATTGCAGTTCGGAATAAATTTCTCAGAGGTAGTCATCAAATTCATGACCTCGATGTTTTTTTTCACCCTGCAACTTGCTATATTGATAATGGAATCACTGTTCTCTAATTTCAAACCAATTTGAATACCAGGCTGCAATGATAAAGAGTAGCAGAGTTGTAGAGGCCTTTGGCCCTCCACCACAGAAGTTGTTTCACGTTTTTGACAGAATGCTTGTATTATATTTTGCTAGGGTGATGGATATATGACGGAATTGAATCATTGTATTGACCGACCTTAGTTGAAAGTTAAATACAATCATTACATCCAAGTGCTTGAACATTCATTCAGCGGTACAGAATTCAAAATTTAATCTAGGAAGTGTCCCACTGAGCAAAAAATGCCTTTTAATCTTAAGGTCACACTTGTCGGAGATGTTTGGACTAATAGATGAAGAGAACTTTCTGAAACATCTTTATCAAATCCTTATCTACACGTTCATTTTGGGAATTAGATTCCATTGAGATATGTCATCAACACGTAGGAGATGATAAGCCCAGATCATGTTTTCTGCAATGGTCCGGAAAGGAACCCTATGCCACATATAATCGTTTGATCTAAATTGTAATTTTCATTGAGAAAATGCAATTGAGGCGTACCAAATAGGCCATGGGTCATGTTTATGATAATTAACATGCATTCTAATTACCATCGCATGAAATTTTCTTAAAGTTGGAGAGCTTTACGCTGACACATGCAATACCGATACAGAACCTGTGTCTCGCTTGCCACGAGGCACTGTTTACGGTGGGGTTGATCCGCACGCGGGGTATTAATCCTGGGCATGTGCATGGAAACACACGAGAACACTGTTAAAATCCCACCGAGGCTATCGGCACCAAAGTTGTTGGTAGTAAAAACAAATTGAATCTATATGCACAAGCATCAAAATGTGGCCACTGGGCATGAACTAAAACCTAAGTGTCCACTGGCTCCAAAGCTCTGCATATGGCCTTTTCATTTATGCGAGTTCAAGAGCAAGTTATAAACAAATTAGTTTATAATTTTAATGTTCTCAATTTTCTCACATAAATTACTGAATAGTGAGATGAAAAATGGTCCATTGCCATCAATACAGCAAGACTTCACCCACGAGGAGCCATGTAATCATAGTATTCCCTGTATCCGTGATATAGGAACAATGAGTGCAAGAATTAGCTTCTTCTCCTTTAGTGGGGCTTGCGGGGGAGATTTAATAGAAGTACCCAACCTTTTTTTCTAATCTTTTGGTAAGTAAAGCAAAGCCAGTTGGACATCTATGAAATTTAATAATCTGGACCAGTGATAGTGACAGAAAAATGTAATGCTCGCCAAAGAAAATGTAATTTTGTTGCCCTCACGTCCAGGTTTGTAGTCTACTAGTTAACAAAGTTTTTTGTCCATTAGTGGCTTTTCTGTCACATTAGAACTAAAGTATTTACATATATGCTGACTTGATTGAAGATTTGAATGTCAATCTACAAAACCGCACACGTCTTTGGTCAACGAGGCCAACTCCTAAAGACAGATAAAACATTTATATATCACATTTATGCAAACAAAATGGCCATGCTTGTCATGCTGATGCTGTTGATTTCAAAAGTTCAACAAAAAATTATGACCTGCAAATATCATGCAGAAACTACTTATCAAACGCATGCATAAGCCATGGTCTATCAAGAATTTCAAAACCCTCGGGCCGTTTACTAGACTGTGGGCGAGAATGAAGAAGCGGACGGTTTTAATCTGCATAAACATGGTACAATTTTATTAGCAGTCCCCACCCTTGTACCCCCAGCTAAGGCACACGTTCAGCGACATTATGCTACGCATTACTTGAGTCATTATATGGGGTCGGACTGTGAATCTTCACCTCTGAATCAAAAAGACTTACGCCTAATCTAGGATTTGAGAGTAACCTAAGCGAGCTTTTGATGTTAGATAACACAATTCTATACTGCATTGATGCAACTAAATGACCATGCGTGCTTCGTCATGCTGATCCAGTTGATTCAAAAGTTGGACATTGGAATTATGACTTATGCATATCAGGCAGAATTCAGAAACTATGAGCTACCGAGAATTTGAAGATCGTGGGTATTCAATGGACAATGGGACCGAATTTATTCCGGCAACAATGAAGCACACAGATTAACTTTACATAAATATAACATGGAAAAAGCTTCTCAGACACAAATATTAGACATGTTGATGGACACAGAGAAATAAATAAATAAACAAGGAAAAATTAATATTTGATTTGATGTGCGAGCTCCAGTATTACATTTTGGTTAAATAATCTTTTATTTTTGTGCCTTCATCCTGTGCTAAATTAATGGAGATAAACACGAAGAGTCAGAATTGAAGGCTTTTACTGAATCGGCACTGCCCAAAGAACTACAGGGCTGCGAGAATTGAAGAATGTAAATGACGTTCGAATAGGACACGACGGCATGGTAAAGGCCCATAATATGTGCGCATCTAGAATTAAATAAAATGGGTCAAGCCATAAGCCTGGGGTTAACTTAACATTGGACACGAAATCAGCTACCTGATTATCATACAAAATTGCCGGACAAAAGCATGGACCACAAGCAGAGCCTCATCATATGGACACAGTTTACTTAATGCATCAGATATCTAAATTTACACTCTTTTATTATAATTGTTGCATGCATTTTTATGATTACTATCATTAATTGCGATCAAGATTAAAAATATTGATAAGAGAGTATTTGGAATGCATTGAATTCAGCGCATCTATGCATATGACATTTATGTCACAAATATAACTAGAAAAAGGACAAGCTGGGCTGTCAATGGTACGATTGCGTTTATTGTCAGGGCCGACTCAGGCACGTTTACTTTTTAAGTGTTTCAGAAGGAACGGACATAACCATCTGATGATTTCATACTGTGTACAGGACTATGTCTATGTAATAATACTCAACTGGACAATAACGATTGAGGGAAGTTGGGAACCCTGCACATGCCACTATCTTTGACTGTCCATAAGTGGGGTCATGCCTCTGTACACTTCCCATCAAGGAAAGTAAAGATGTTATTTTCCGAGCAACGGGACTGAATGAAAACATGGGTATGGAGTTTTTAATACTGATTCATTTATGTGAACATTTATTGCTAAATAGTTAATGCAAGAAATGAATTGCTGGTTGAAAAGTAGTGCTAATAATAGCACTCATATGACTGGTTATGAAGAAGAGCATATCGAGATCTCAAAATCACGTTCATTGTCTGCTTAATTTCAGGTTCAGCATGAAGTTTATCATGTTATTTTGGCTAATTCAAAGGTGAAAGTAGGAGAAACTTTCGCAGGCCATTTCTGATCTATTTCATGCTTTTTCATGCTCGGTTTGCATATTTGCCCCAACTGTTTGGTGCTTAATAGTTTATTGTCAAGTGGGATTGCACATGTTTATCCCTTCAATTCTCACTGAGATTTTGCACATTGTTTATGCTATTCCTAATAGTTCTGTTGATCTCTATTTTTGAGCATTTTGGAAATTTTAGACTTTAGCACTGATCATATTGGTGGGCCTCATGGAGCAAAATTTCCACAGTGGATACTGCAATTCTTTATACCCCTTTGTTATTGGTATCTGTAGGCCTGAATCATTGCATTGTGGGCATCAATTTTCAAACACAACACAAGCGTTCTCAACTTGGTTTAAAGAATATCCAAAGAGCCAAGTGTCTGAGCTACTTTCCCTAACATTCACATAAATACAACTTAGCTACTCAGATGAAAGACTGGCATGGCATCTGTATCTCAAGTTTCTACCTCAATTGATAATAGCACTCAATGATCTTTATGTAACTGAAATGATCCATCTTTGTCAAATTCTATGTGTAGCTTCATTTGCAAAAAGAGATTCCTTTCCAACAACACAAGCACATGAAGCCTATGCGAGGATTGATATGTTGTTGGTTTTTTCCCATTTTTTATGGATTCTGATCTGAAATCAGGCCAGCCCCCTGCATAAGCAAATATACTCCGGTAGGCTGTCAATTTATTTTCCTTTGTTGTTGGGTGATATAAGGTCAGCCGCGGCCGGAAATGAGTCCATTATGTCTTATGAAGAATAGAAAGGCGTAAAGATCGTGCAACATAAATACACTCTTTCTCATACTTACTCCCTTTTTGCAAGGTGGAATCATATATTATCTTAAACCCAGATGCTATAATATCCCATTTGCTGATTAAATCTAGACCTGGTGGATGCACGAGTTGATCCAAGTCCACCAGGCGCAGACCCTGATAATCGTTGGTTTACATAATTGTGGTTCCCAATAATTCTAAGTTCCCGAAGAATAATACATTAGTACTTGATTTCCATGTTACGAGGTTGGTGCTTTTGACTCTTTGCCTAGAGACACTGAGGATAGTCTTAAAAACTAGGAATATAGTCTTCAAAACATCAATGTGCACTGATAGTTTGCTCTGCACGCCTCTGTTAAATGCCATTTCTTTTAATTACAAACGACAAAACCTAACTGAGGTGCTCCGCGGCAAAACAGAGTTGATGGAATCTCTGAATTTATCCTCGGAGGTTGGTTTAAAATTTAGAATCCATTTGTCTGTTTAGCAAGAAATGGTGGGGCATGTGGGAGCACTTGAGTTTGATTAACAAGCCTAACAGAAACATTGAGATCTAGGTGAGGAACCCTCTATCTAACTACGACAATTGGAGCCTTAGGGCCTTAGAAATTGGATACTAAGAATTGCCCATTCTTGAGAAAAAGGACATGAATCCTATTCGAGTTTAATACGCGAGTCATTCCTGACCCTCGTCCGAAATTGGCACACGAAGTGATATAGAGACTATATGATCAAGAGCACTTGGATTAGACAATGAGTTTCAGTGCAAGGCAACAACAGTCCATCTTTATGTTTTCAACATCTTGCACTCTAGGGAGCTTATTAGAGTTTAATGTGTGATTTGTTCATAAGCCTCACCCCTGGCTTAGGTTTTTGAGTTCAGTGGCTCTCGTACACTCAGTCAGGGACATGAAATCATAGTATAACTAGGAATCTTCTTTACCCGAGGTGTCTGGTAAGCTGGCTTTACTTTACGTAAATTTGTATAATCTGCCCACACAAATTCGCGAGTATAATCACCATAATTTCTGGGGGTCAATGCACCAAGTGTCTAACCACTCAAGCTCTCGTGGTCAAACAAACTTATTTTGGATTATGAGTTTTTTTTTTTTTTCACACTTTTCCTTCCTTTATTTTTCATTGTGGGACATTAGTCTCAACTCAACACTTCGATATTTCAGCATCAAACTCTTGAGATTGTGTGACGTAACGAGCAACTGAAACTGAATAATGCCCTTTTTCTTTCTCCTCCCTTCTTTTCTGCGACTCCTCTCCGGAGCTTCGTTTTGGGTGTAAAGGTCCCTGCAGTTAGTGCTCAAGCTCATGATGATGCAAGAAGTACAGACATTGATGATACTAGGCATCGCTGGAGAATAATTTTCTAGAGAACATGATTAGAGGCCTGACATAAGTTCAAATTAAGAGGGCAATCCACATAAAGTGGAGTCTAATTAAGAGGGCAAGCCTGGGACCCAGAAGTCAGAAAAGCTGAAAGATCTAAGCTTTATCAGCAGTTTAATTTGGATGAACCGACAAACTTGATCTCAAATTTCGGTGAAGCAATAAACTTAGGATCCCATATGCTACATTATTCCAAGAATTAGCTTTTGCTTCTTTCTTCTTTCAGAGCGAAGATTAAGAATTTAGTTAGTGCAAAGTTATCTTATGACATCGTAAACACCCAGGTATGCGTCCATTCACCAATAATGACAAGAAATTTTACCACTGAAAATTGAATTAAGATATATTTTCAGTTTCTGCCTTAGAGAAATAAAACGGTCCATGGCCCCAACTAACTAGGTGTTGGCAGACAGACAGACTAAGTGAATCGAAGCCAAATGTGTTGTGATCAAAAGCTTGTTATCATCCGAAAAGCTTAAATTAGAGATTGAGTCCAGAAAAAAATGTTTTCCTACTCAGTCAATAATTTCATTCAGAGTACCATCAGAAAACTTGAATCCATGACTGCGCTTAAATGTTAATTATTAGTATTAATGCTTATAATTACACCAGAAGTCAATAATATGTTAATAAAAGAGCGACTTTATATCTTTTAAGTATTCTTGGCTGCATTTACGCAAGGGGTTTTACCTGCTACAGGCGCTATGTGTGCTGTTGTTAGTCAAATGGAATCCAAAGGGAAAATATTGGGCTATTAAGCCGAAAAAAAAAAAAAAAGTGCTTCGCATGCTGATGTCTTCTTGTTCCGGGTCCCTAGCTAATTTAGAATCAATGCTGTCATTGCGGACAGGGCAGCTACTAGTCAATGTGCGTTGTTTTACGCAAAACTGAACTTAGAATCAATGCCACATGTATCAGCTACGATTGAGAGAGCAGACTTTAGAGCCACTGCTAACTTTTTCTCGTGGGAACGCAATTAAATTGCGTCTTAGGCTTTTTATGAAGCTGAAATCTAACAGTGGACGCGTTAGAATCAATGCATCAGAGATCAACAAGAGTCAGGAGCTAAAACCTGTAATTGATGAAGTCAGACAATCAATTACCCCTTTTGAATTCTGCACTGAAGATGAGTTATCTTATTCTTCTTCACGAGTATTTAATACCCTGAATTTGATGTCTATCCAACATTCATGGCATTGGCTCATCAACCCCTCTTATCAAATCAAGTAAATGTAATCCTCCTAGTGTCCATTGCATTGGTAGAATTAATATAACTTCCCATTGTAGGCCTGCCTGCTCCTAGTCTTGGTCCTGGTCCCTTCTTTCGTTTATTCATTTTTTTGAAATTCCCAGTTGTCAAGTGTAATTGCTTCCCTTTATTTGCTTATCTCGTGAGTGAAACAATATGAAAAAGGACAAACCCTGAAGATTACACGAAGAGAAAACATGCTCAATGTTGAAATATTCAATGTGAGCAAGTGAATCTCACGTTGAAAAAAAAAAAGGATGAAAAAGTAATTAATATATAAATTTTAAAAAAAAAACTTATAAATTCAATACTTTAAAATTTTAAATTGAAATACAATACCCAATTTATTAGCGTATCGTTTACTTGCACTCAACTGTTTTATTTCCAAGCTCTCTCTGTTCTGTTCTGTTCATATTATATAAAGTCCGAAACTGAAGCATGCAGGGATGCTTAGGCTTATTACTAAATCGACACTCTCATGGCATTTTTTTAAAAAAAAAGAAAAATCAATGAAATATTGGGGGACTTTTCTTCTTCTGTAGCTCAGGGTTTCATAGCATTATGAATATATTGCATTTGGCAAATTTTTCCTTTGTTCATCCTGCCATTTTCAATTTTTAATTAAAATAACAAAATGAAGGGATCTCTGACTATGCTAATTTGTTAAAAAGTAAAAACCCCACAAACAAATATCTCGCAGTCGAGATAAAATCACAAAATGAGCATCATTCAATTTCTACGGTCCAAAAGTCTGTGCCCCTTTGAGGAACAACGAAGAACTCTACAGATATTTTAAGGAAGGGAGGAGAAGTTTCACAGGTCCCCCTATATTCAAAACTCATTTTTTGAAACGTAAAGTCTCATTAATGTATAGAAAGTAAATATACAATTATATTAAATCAACAAGTGAAATGACTTTTAGTATAAATAAAAAAATATGAAAAATTTTAATTCATATTACGATAAATTTTATTTTATTTAATTAAAATATGTATAAATTAATTACATTTTTTACATTCAAAACTTACTGCTGCTGCTTCTTTTTTTTTTTTTTTGAACTGTGAAGGAAGGGCGTTGTAACCTTTTTCATCTTGAGCATAGTTATTAAGTGTGTATTTAGTGAAAATGCGTTACAATTCTTTCCACCTCCATTGGTCAGGTCATCATTCTGGAGTCAACCCGAATTGGAGACATCAACCCTATTGTTATGGTTGCCCTTATAAGTAAATCGAGTACATAAATCAACCAGATACCCACAGATTAAGAAATTTGAACTGATTGAAAGTGTGAATCATTGGTCACATAATCTCAGTTCAAATCTATTATTATGAACTGTTAATTCGAACCAAAATTGAGATAGAACTAAAATCGATTTGTGAGCCCGGGGGCAAGTATAACCCAAGAATTGAAGCTAAAAACTGAGAATCATGTCAATTTTAAGTCACGAGCCTTGGCACTGTCCTGGTAGATTGGAAGCATATGCTGAAAAACCCCCCCCCCCAAAAAAAAAAAAGAAGAAGTGGGGTGGTGGGGGGTGGGGGGAGAAATCTAATGACGCGTACTGCAAAAGATGGATCGGGAAAAGATTCTCAAAACCTTCCAAAATTCTCTTAATAATAATCGGTTCAAACGCGTAAAACCCTAATTGCAGAGCGACATCGGGCCAATGGAGGCCTAACACGTATAGTCAACACGCGGCTTCCAAGCTTATCTGTCAATCATTTTCCAATAATAATAATATATAATACCACAAATTTTGCTGACTCTCTTCGCTAACAAGCCAGTGCCCACTTTTTCAGCTTTCGCAGTTTTTTAGTTACTTTACAAAAATAATTCCCTTTGTTTTTTTTTTTTCTTATATAGTCCAAATTACGTGACATTTTGGGGGAGAGAATCACGTGTCAATGTTTGGGGTGTTTTATTGTGATTAATTCATTAATTTAATTTTATGGTTCTGATATTGGCGACTTACACATAATCCGAGTGAGAATTGCTACTTGCAGAAAATTATTTTTCTTTTATACACTTGTTCGTTCATCTTTCAATTTCTGATGTATAATTTTCATGTAGTTTCGCAGGGGAACTTGTGAAATTCCCGACAATAATGATAAATAAAACGACAGAGTGAAAAAGTAAAGGCAAGTGTGAATTATGGGTATTAACATTTTGACCCAAAATAATAAAAATAATAATAATAATAACTTAACTTTGTAAGAGTTATAAGGAGTTAAAAAAATAAAATAGTTAATCAATTTTTTATTTGTTCATTTTCTTTAAAATAACCAATCAAAATTATTGAAAAATTGTTATTCTCACACATGTATATCTTTTTAATCTACACTTATGCAGTGATCCTCAAACATTTTTATGGGGACATGCTCACCAGAATCTAGTACATACAAGGAAGAATATAATAGAAGATATTTGCCCGTCAAAACATATATATTGTTGAACCTATACAAAATTTCCTAGTTTGTATGAATTCCATATATTTTTTAGATTTGCGATATTTTTTTATTTAATTAAAAAATGTATTAAATCATAAATTATACAATAAAAATATATATTTTTTATTTTTATAAATTTTATATTCATTTTTAATATTAAAACTCAAAAATATTTTAGTATAAGTACAACCTTGCAACTGGGATGTTTCAAAGAAATTGAGTTATGACTTAATGGGATTAGCAGATACCCTAACTGAAATATAAATAATTCAACCTTCATTTATAATTCATTAAAGATTAGGACTTCAAAGGGATAATTAAGTATGAGTAAAATCCCCTACGAGGCCGCGTTTACAATAAAAGACAATCGATTCAAGCATAATTTATGTTATATTTACTTAATTTTTTTATTAGTGTAAAAAAAATACGAATTTTATATCTCTAATTTCTTAATCGAATCTTTCTCTCTGTCTCTCCACAAAGAAATATTTGAGTTATTTTATGAAGCAATGGCCACTTGTAATGTGTCCCCTTTAGTGCCAAACGACCTTTTCTTTTTTCTTTTTTTTTTAATGAACATATTCTGATTTTGGCAATTTCAATCAAGAGAGACAAAATCAATGTTTTAGACTACAATGAATCTTTCTTAAGGCCATATCCTTTCCTACACTAGGAAACTAAGAAACTCCAAATTAGTTCTTGTTGTGATTATAAATATGCCCCCCAGCTGCTTCTCCCCTTCCCCCACCCCCTCCCCCAACAACACACACATTGTTTTCCATCAACCAGCTTTAGAGAGAATTGCTGAACCATCACTCATCACCCTCTCTCACTACCCTCTACCCCTCCTCAGTTACTTCTATATACTTTCTTTTTCTTATTCTCCTTTGTAATTTTTTCTTTCTTTCTTTCTTTCTTTCTTTTTTCACGGGCAAAAGCTCAGTAACCACAAACCCTGATTTCAGATCCAAAAACTTCCAAAAAACTTCACACACACACACACTCTCTCTTTTTCAACCCTTTATGTATATATAGATATAATTCAATTTCATTCGTAACCTTACAAACCAAGCCAAAATTCTCAACTCACTGCTGTTTTTTTTTTTTTTTTTTAAAAAAATGCAAATTCAACCCATTACGTCTCCCTTCTTCATCTCCCTCTGCATCCTGTGTTTGCTCAATGTAAGTGTATTACTATTGTTCAATCAATCCTTCTTTTCTGTTTTTGTGTTTTTCTTGGGTGTTTCAAATACTTTTCTTCGTGGATTATTTACTTATGTTTCAATGCAATGCAGATAAGTTTAGGCAATGCCGGTGAGTCACCCGCAGGTGAGAATCCATTCACCCCAAAGGCCTTTCTTATTCGGCACTGGAACAAGGAGATCCGTAACAATTTGCCAAAGTCTGAATTCTTTCTCTCCAAGGCCTCTCCGATGACCGCCGTGGACGCCGCCGCGTTTGCGAAGCTCGCTGCCCAGAACAAGTTGTCTACACATCTCCCCGCCTTCTGCTCCTCCGCCAAGCTCTTCTGCTTCCCCGAGTTGGGGCCAAGCCTCGAGAAACACGGCCAAGATTCCAGCTTTGCCGTCTATCTTAACAGGAATTTCACCAATTACGGCACCGACGCAGCTGGTGGGCTCAACTCGTTCAAGAACTACTCCGACGGCGATAATCTCCCCGTTGACTCTTTCCGCCGGTACAGCCGCGACGCCGCCGGCCACAGCGACCGGTTTGCCAATTATGCCCCTGAATCCAATGTCGTCGATCAGAGCTTTAACACCTACGGCTCTGGAGCCACCGGCGGCACTGGCGACTTCCAGGGGTACAATGAAGAGGTGAACGAGCCAAATCTACGGTTCACAAATTACGCCGACGATGCCCATGGCAGGGCGCACACGTTCTCTTCTTATTCCGGCGATGCAAACTCCGGCAGTGAAAACTTCGCTAGCTATGGGAAGAACGGGAAGGTTGCTCCCAATGAGTTCGCTGGCTACGGGAAAGATTCGAATGTGATGGGGTCGGGTTTCGCGAATTACGGCCAGACTGCCAATGGGGCTAATGACACTTTCAAGAATTACGGAACGGACGGGAATGTTCCGGAGAATAATTTCAAGAACTACGGCGCCGGAGGAAATTCCGGCGTTGACAGCTTCGCCAACTACAGGGACAAAGCAAATGTGGGTGACGATTCGTTTTCTTCATACGCGAAGAATTCGAACGCAGAAGAGGCCAATTTCGTCAATTACGGAAAATCTTTCAACGAGGGCACTGACAAGTTCTCTGGGTACGGCCAGGGCGCGCAGGGCCACCGGATTGGCTTCAAGATATATGGAGTCAACAACACTTTCAAAGACTACGCCAAAAACGGCGTCACTTTTGCCAGGTACACCAATGCGAGCTCCGCTTCTGCTCCCATGAAGGCCAGTGGCAGTCTGGTGAATAAGTGGGTGGAGCCGGGTAAATTCTTCCGCGAGTCTATGCTGAAGAAGGGGACCGCCATGCCGATGCCGGACATTAGAGATAAGATGCCCAAAAGGTCGTTTTTGCCCCGGACGATTACCTCGAAATTACCGTTTTCGTCCTCCAAGATTTCCCAGCTGAAGCAGATATTCGGCGCCGGTGACAATTCTAGCATGGAGAGCATCATCCTGGATGCGCTTAACGAGTGCGAGAGAGCGCCCAGCCCCGGCGAGACCAAGCGCTGCGTCGGCTCCGCAGAGGACTTGATCGACTTCGCCACCTTCGTCTTGGGCCGCAACGTGGTGGTCCGCACGACGGAGAACGTCAACGGATCAAAGAAAAACATCTTGATCGGGAAAGTCAGGGGAGTCAACGGCGGAGAAGTGACCAAAGCAGTCTCATGTCACCAGAGCCTGTACCCTTACCTACTGTATTACTGCCACGCTGTCCCGAAGGTCCGGGTCTATGAAGCCGACATACTGGATCCGAAGAGCAAGAGCAAGATCAATCATGGCGTTGCCATCTGTCACTTGGACACGTCTTCCTGGAGCCCCACCCACGGTGCTTTCTTGGCTCTGGGTCCGGGTCCGGGTCGGATCGAGGTTTGCCACTGGATCTTCGAGAACGATATGAATTGGAGTATTGCTGATGAATGAATGAAATGACGCCGTTTTTTCTTTTTCTTTTTTTCATTTTTTTTTCATTTTTTGTTTTTTTTTTTCATTTCTTGTTTTTCTCTTTTGTTTTCTTTACTTTGTTTGTAATTTGGGCTCGAAACCTCTAGCTAAGCAAAACGTAGCTCCTGGCTCGACCTCAGGTTGGTTATAATTGGTCTATTATTTGCTTTTAAGGTACTTTAATTTAAGTTAATTACTTACTGTGTTACAAAATTTTTAAGATAGGCTTATTATCACGTTATGTTACATGTTTATTATTGTCATGCTCATGACCATCAAATCATGAATCTCTCCTTGACGATGACTTCATTCTTATCTATTCTTCCAATTATCAAAGTGCCCCACTGCCACTTCTATTAAATTCAAATAGTACTTAGGCTTATTTTCAACTGCTCTTCGGCAAAATTTGACCCCTTGCGTTTTTCTGCAGGTTTTTTTTTTTTTTTGGGTTTCACATTCAGCGGAATAATTTTATAGTGCACAATTTATGCAACTCAAATTTGTGAATTTCATGGACTATATGTATATATATATATATCTATTTATTATGTCGCCTTTATTTAATATCTTAATGCAACGGAATCCCATTCCGAAAATGCGAATCCAACCGAGATGCAGAGCATTGGTATATTGAGGTTCCACAATATACGGATGAATTCTTTGGAATCCAACTCCAATTTCCCTTTTCTGCTGAACTCTGTGACATGATAGAACCGTGTGGCCAAAATAAAAGATGAGGTGGTCCCTAGCGGTAGGGCTGTGTGGTTCAACCAACCAATTAGTACATAGGCATAGCCATATGTATGCAGTTCATTCAATTTCTTCTGGGAAAAGGCCATGGGAGACAGCCTGTTCTGATGATTTATGCCTTTTTTTTTTTTCTTCATTTTTGTTGTCTAATGCAAGGAATTTACGGTGTCTATACCTGCAAGTTATAGGCGCAGAATTTAAGAAGCTATCACTGCGATCTTGTTTAGTTTTTAGGGAACCTGGCACAAACTTCTATGAACTGATTGTGTGGAGCAAAGTTAACAAGTTGGAGTGGCTAATGGCATGAGAATTTAGGATTTCCACCCTTTTTTTTTTTTTTTGGTTCAAATTTTCTCCACCTGGCTCTGCTAATTTCAATTTGTCTTACTGTCTCAAGTGTTGTCTGTTTTAAATTTTATTTGTTAATAATTTTTTTATTAAGAATTCATCCCCTTAACAATAATAATAAGAATGATATTCTTCTCCACTGAGTTCTTTAATTTCTTTTGTAACTTTCGGTGTTATGGTGAGGTGGGTGGATGACTTAACGACATGGCTTTAGACAATTTAGTTGAATTAAAATAGCATCACTCAAACAAGAAATGATGGGCATATAGCACTGAAGATGCCCCCTTTTTTTTTCTTTTTTTTTTTTGGGTGTCTACTCTTTTCCATTAATAATGGATGGCAATAATTATTATGTCAAAGTCTAGAACTTACTAGAAAAAACTGAATGCTGTTAACTTAATTGCACAGGCCATCCTGTTTAGAACTCTTTCCTAATTTTTTTTTTCTCATCCTGAAATTTCTAAACCTGCTCTTCCCAGTGATAGCTTTGAATGGGAGTCTCATGTTGTAGTCTGCATGTCACAAGAGCATAATTTTATACCCAACAGTACAAGAAGATAATATCCTCTGAATCATTAGTGTTTTACGTGTCTGGTATGCCTTTAACCACAGTGAGAAATAAATTTTGCTAGGCATGAAAATGACATCTGACAATCAAACTATTATAAAAAAAAAAAAAAATTAGCTATTGGACGATAATAAAAAATTGACACCCTATCCACTTCAAACCAACACTCCAACAAACAAAACTATATTGTCCTTCAATGGGCCATGAAATAGAATGATAACACAGTTATACGAACAATATGGAGCAAGAGTAGCATTAGAGATGTTAAATCTCTTTTTTTTTTTTTTTGGGTCTTATTTATTCAAAGAGTTTTGCATATTTTATAAGTTGGAAGAGCTCATAAAGAATTTATTTTTTAAAAAAAAAAATTGAATTCACGTTGGTAATTAAAGATTCTATCTTGTCATCACCAACAATTCAATCGTTAGTGCATGAATTGCTGATTTCATAATGAGGTATGTCTCGTTGCTTTTTAATGAATTCTTGTGATGACAATATCAGAACAATACGGAGAGGGAGATTTTATGAATCCATTCTACCTTACAGAAAATAAAAGATCGGTGGCGTATGTCGTGTACGACGGCGTTATTCGAAAGAAAATTAATCTTAATTAGGAAAATATTTAGTATCAAACAATTATTAATATGCATTCATATTTCCGAAAAGTTTTGGCTGACAATGCTCAGAATTGATTGAGACAGCAACGGGAAAGTGGTGCCAATGCCATCCGGGGAAGGCAATCACGGCGTCGGCTCACTTCCTCCCCCTAGCCACTACAAGCTATTTAATTATGCAAATGTATATTTGTTATATATTATCTGAATTAGTAATTTAATTAATAATTTAATATGCATTTTTATATTATTTTAAACTTAAAATTTTTATTGAAATTCATCTTAAAAAATTAGTTTATATAATTTGATATTTTATAATAAAATTTTTAACTGATAGACACTATACTAAATAATCTTTAATTTTGAATTACATATGTATCTTTTATTTATTTATTTAAAAAATTATCCTCATGGTTGTCACATGCAGACACCGTATCAAACATATCATTTAACGGTTGCTTTCTAACATTATGTTTGAGGCTCCATTTCAGCACTCTTCTATTTCCTTCTTGTAATTAATTCAGCCATTTAATTTAAAGGGCTCTACCATATGGATACTAACAATTAAAGTCATAAATTAATCAAAGCAATGATTAAAATCTTTTTTTTTTTTGGCGAAATCTTATTACCTTTATGTTTAAAACTTGGCATCGACTCAATATTTGTCTCGTATATAAAAAATTATATTTGGCAAAAATGTCAAAAGTTGTCCCTTTCATTTTCTCCGCTTTTTCCAATTGGCGGGGCACTTGTTATTGTCAAAATATGATACCGAAAGTTTTTGATGCTTATTCCAGGGACCCATGATTAACATTTTGACTCTCCATGGAAAATCTAATGCCGAATTCCGGAAAAAGGGTGTGGATGCACGGCAATGAGGCCAAAAGGGGCGGGGGGGTTTGTAACGTGCGACTGACAAGCCTGATTTACTAGATGATTGTGGTCATCGCTCGACTCCTGAAAATTGCCAAAGAATCAAAATATTCAGAAAAACACTCGCTGGGTGCAGAAATAACATTTACACAAAATTAAAAAAAAATAAAATATATATATATATATATATATATATATATTAGAATAATACATGTTTTCGTTCTCCTCCACTGCCATTGCTTGTTTCCTTTGCTTATCAAGAAGACTAAAGCAAGAAGAAAACATACCGCCATTGACATTGAACAGCATTCATGATGAATGCAATGATAGATTGTTATTAATGAACACGTGGTCGCTTCATATTTGAGATCAATTAGACCCTCAATTATTTCATCTAACTTTGGCTGATAATTGAACTAGTTTTTGTTGAGAAAGCAGCATAATTCAACCTTTTCTTTTTCTTTTTTTTTTTTTTGTGGATAGGTGCAGCATAAGTCATTAGTCAAATTTCCCCGTTGACAATGGTACACTCGCATTTAAGTAACAATAAATTTATAAGGATGCGATTAATTTAATGTATTATAAACATAAAACTATATATTACATTATTATCATTATTATGATATTAGTTGGTTAAGTACTTTTCGGTTTGCGTCGGCGTAATGGAGCGCAGCAGCAAAGACATTGGATGCGTCGCTGACGTAAGTGGCCAGTTCTGTCCCAGCGCAGTATCCACTTCCCCGCCACATTAAATGAAAGGGAACCCTACGCCGCTTCATCCGCTGAAAGAGTTGGCCTTCATACGTCACGTATTGAATGACTCTGAAGACTGGCAGATACCCACAGCTCATAAAACGCTCCAAGTACCGACACCATTTAACATAATAATAATAATAATAATAATAATAATAATAATAATAATCTAATTAATAATTTTATTTTTTCATTTTTGATTTAAATTTAAAATTTATTATTATTTGTCTTCTAAAAATGACAATTGTATAAAATACATAATGTTAGATTTTACAATTATTAACACACACCTAATCACGAGGCAAAAAAAAAAAAAAATTTATTTTACTCGTACTCAATAATATTATTAAGTGATTGAATACAGTGTTGATGCACTATCAATTATTATAATTATCAGGTTCGAACAAAACCACCAGTGAAAAGGGACAAACTCAAAATTAGTTAAAAATTTTCATAAATTTTTTGAATGTAGTCTTATTATCATTTCCTTTTTTTATTGAAATCCCATATATTTATGTTTTATTACATATTAATCTATTCTTTGATAAAATTTAATCAAATCGTTCAAAAAAGGTGTTTGACTAAACAAAATATCCCTCAAAAAAAAAAAGAAATTGCATAAAAGAAATGGATTTAAATGGAACAGAACATACGGGCATAGGATTTGAAATGACTAATATATATATATATATATATATATATATATATATATATATATATATAGAAAAAAAAATCCATAATGGTTTGAGACTAATTGGTGGCTAAATTGTAACATGATGGGCCCAATTACTCAATTCATGACATGTTAGACAGACCGAAATCGCTGGGCCTGGCGGTAAAGCATCAACATTGCCTGAGAGCAACCCATCCTAAAATGTTAAAATGTTAATGACATTTGACTTTACATTTTGTTACTACCCAACATTGTGGTCTAATAATAAAATTATTTTTTGTTGTTAGGTTAAAAATTTTGAATTCAATTTTTAAAAAAAATTAATAAAATTAAACATGTTCTTTTAGAATTTGGTGCCAATTAATCCTGAGGCATTGTGAACGGCTGCTTTCTTTTGTATCGTCAGGGCTACGATGACAAATCATGATATTTTATTTAAATTTACCCCATTTGTTTAAATTGGCATCACAGAAAGGAAAAAAAAAAAAAACAGAAAACAAAAAAAAGGCCAGTGGGCACATTCATTTTCAATTCAATAATAATAATAATAATAATAATAATAATATAAATTAAATTAATTAGGTCAGAGACGGGTCAAAATATGACCGTTGTTGCTACAACGTTCGAAAATTCTCAAAAAAAATTTCAAAAACTCGATTCATTGGCTTTCTCTCTCCGCCTGCTTACCGTTACCTTCCTTCTCAACAAACTGCCATGGCATCATCACCCAGACAGAAACTGAACTGACGAGAAAACAACCTTAAATTCTTTCTTTTACTCTGTTGTTATCATCTGGGTCTGTTGCTTTGTTTTGGGCTAAGTTAAGGCGATGGCGACGCTGGCGCCTGGAGTTCTATTGAAGCTTCTTAATGGGATGAGCACAGGGACGAAGCCCACAAGCGAGCACAGAAGCTCGCTTTTGCAGGTGACAGACATTGTCCCGGCGGATCTCGACGAGAAAAATCTCTGGCCCAAACATGGATTTTACATTAAAGTGTCTGATTCTTCGCACTCAATTTATGTCAGTCTTCCCTCTGAGCAAGATGATTTTGTTTTCAGCAATAAAATGCAGCTGGGACAGTTTATTTACGTCGATAGATTGGAGCCCGGATCCCCAGTTCCGGTTGTTAAAGGCACAAAGCCACTTCCCGGGAGGCACCCATTAATGGGAACCCCAGAAACAATAATGGGTCTTAGAGGAAAGGGAAAGAGAAGCGAGGAAAAGCATAATTTACAAGCTTCAGGCAATAGAAGGGGTTCTTGGGGAATTGGGACTAATGGGACAGATGGGGTTTCGTCTCCAATGATTTTGAAGCCGATTCCTTTGGATTTCAATCAGTGCACTCCGGCGAAGCAACGAGTAAGTGTTGTGAAAACAATGTCGCCGATGACGAGAGGAAGAGCGGGCAGAGATGGAAGTGCAAGTGTTGGTATTAGAGGTTCGTTTGGTGGTGGCCTGCTGGCTAAAATGGTTGATACCAAAGGGGAGAGCCCTGCATTGTTAAGGAAAAGCTGCGTTGCTCCCTCTGCTTCCATGTTTCCAAGAAGCAAGAGTGTCTGCGAACGAGAGTCTAAGATCCCATTTAGTCCCTTCAACTCATCTGTAGGTACATTTTCCTCTTCTCTATTATAGTTTCACGGAAAAACAGAAAATTAACGTTTGATTGACCAATAAAGTTCTTTCAGAGAAAATGATACATTTTTTTTTTCTCTGTTTTGATGATTTGGTAGAATATTCATTTGGTGATTAACATTTGAAAGAATTGATGATTTCAATTGTGTGCAATTTTCTTAAGAAAACAAATTGTGTTACTTTTTAGGGAAAGAAAAGCACAACTCCACCTCCGTCTTTGAAAAATGTAGGAGTGGCTTCTCTGAAAATGGGTGGAGATGCAAAGAACTCTGCTAATTCAAAGGCCACCACAGAATCGCAGTTTCAGACCAGTAGCTCAGTCTCCGATAATAGTGCCAGTCCGCCCATGAACTTACCAGGAGGAAAATTAAGCATTCTAGGCAAGGTGAATCCATATACTTCATGGTAATTCAAAAAATATAAAGCTCTCCTTCCGTTGTCTGGGCTTGCTAATGTGTTGAGGTTCAACAGGAAGCTGTGCAGCAGCGAGAAATAGCTCAGAAGACAGCTCTCCAGGCCCTAAGAGATGCTTCAGCCACTGAAACTCTAGTCCGATTGCTTAAGTATGAATAATTTCTCTTAATTCTTTTATCCGGACGTTTGTATCAAGTTTGTAGGAAACTAAAAAATGAAAATGATGGCTATTTGCAGAATGTTTTCGAACCTGAGCAAATCTGCCAGACCGGATGCTCCAGCGGCCTGTTTTGACAAGTTTTTGGAATTCCATCACCAATTAGTACAAGCAGCCACTGACATTGTTTCCATTCAAGCAGCTACTTCAGCTTCTGAAATTGTTCAGAGCCCAAAAGTTGAACAGGGGAATGCTAAACAACATGAAGAAGAGTTCCCAATTTTACATGAACTTATCCACAAGTCAGAACTAAACTCATCGAACAGGAGATCGTCATTGTACAAATCAGTTGGTACTTTTCCCGAAAAAAGTGAACACAAGGCTAATACCGGAAAACTGCGGAGATCAAATACCCCTCAGAAGACTTCTTTGGAAAGAAAAGGACCATCGACACCACTTGGAAAATTGCCCCTGGAAGCTATCACTGAGCATGATGAAAACAAGAAACCAGCCTCTTGTAGCTTCTTAAGCAATGCGATCAAACTGGGCAAGCAGATTGAAGCTGAGGCTGGGAACTGGTTTATGGAATTCCTGGAGAAAGCTCTCGAAAATGGTATGAAGAAGACTAAAGGAACTGCAGAGGGGGATGCCAAGAAAGTTCCGCAGTCTCTCATACTGAAGGTTATAAACTGGGTGGAGGTAGAGCAGTCTGATAGCAGCAAGCGGCGGCCGGTTCATCCCAAAGCTGCACAGATAGCCCGGAAGCTAAGAATCAAGGTGAAGAACCCTTGAATTTGTTGAAGAACCAAGTGTTCAAAGTTCAGCCTTCTGGCACTGTCTGCTTGCTTGTATTCAATATTGTATTGCATTTGTGGTTTGTACACGTTCTATTCCTCTTCAAGACAGCATAAATCTTGCCAAAATTTCAATGTTACCACGAAAATTGTTAGGTATCCTCCTCCTATACGTGGAGGAACCTTTGAAAAAAAAAAAAAAAAGACTTAATGAGTTATAAATACTCGTTAAGATTAGATTAAGAGATTTGAGAGAGAGAAAGGCTGCCGGCCGAAGGAGAGAAAAAGAAAAAAAAGAGAGAATCCAACAAAAGTATTAGTTATTTATTTTAAAATTTAACAGTAAATTTTTATTTAATTTAGTTAAAATTTTGTTGAATAACATAGATTATTTTATTTTTCATTTTTAACAGTGGAGATCCGATTTGGTAGACTGTAAGTGTAGATTCTAATTTATATTTTATGATTTATATTTTGAGAAATTATTTTATGTGCAGTTTCGATCAACCTTAAAATCATAAGACTATTTGTAGTCCGATCAAGCTGTATTTTGGTCAGTTGATTAAGAACACATAGATCTTGATTTTGAACGGTTGGATCGTGATTTGCCTTTCTACAAGAGTAGAATTTTATTTCAAATTGTAATCACTTATTTGTAATAATACTCTATTTTTTTATTATAGTAGTGTACATGAACCGTGTAGATGAATATTATCCTGTAATCTAATTAAACTGAAATTTGGACAGCCAGTAGGAGACATCTGAAATTTCATCTTAAACGGTTGAATTGTTGTTTGAAAGTCTGATTATTGAGTTATTATTGATAGAAAGTGTTTTTCGTATAGATTAATTCATTTGGTCTCTCGTTTTGGTTCAAATTAATTTTGTTATATAATAGAAATTGTATACCTCTATTGTATTTACTTGTTCATTATAGTGAAGTTGATTTTTGGACCATTATATTCTGTAGTTTTTTCTCTTTATTTTAAAGAAATTTTTTTTGTAAAAAATTAGTATATTCTTATATGATTATTTAAATTATTATATTTGTTATTTAGTCAATTTTTCACATATTTAAATAAGTGGAGAGATCTCTTTAACAATTTATATTTTACTACCGCTCTCCCATAAAAAATTTGGGATGAGATGAAAAAAAAAAAAAATCGTGCATATGTGATTGTTTAGGCTGATTTCTATTTTTGGTTTTGTCGTTTAGATTGTAAATGGTCTTTTAATTTCACCATTGTTCGAAGAATTGTCCGATATAGCTCAGAACCGGTAGTAATCAAATAGATGACTGAGAGTGAAAAATTGCAGCTCTCAGGCTTCTGATATCCAGAGTTCTAGATGAAAAATTATTGCTGAATGCACAAAACCTGACAAGGTGATTTGTGGACTATTACATGGAAACCAAATTGGCAAGTGAACATTCTTAGATCAAATAAATTAAGGATATTGGATGAAAACATGCTTTCCTTGTTTTTTAGTTACTATATTGTCACGGTATTTAGATACCTTGCAACTTGCAACTTTGACACCAAATTTGTTTCTTTTTCTCAAAAAAAAAAAAATTATTAAACTGTACAATACTCACATTTATACATTTATAAAGTTAAATAATTTCTTTCTCTTGTTCGACGTGAGATTTTGTTATAATATGTTCTAATCTACATATAATATTTTTATTTTAGATAAAATATTGATACTTTTTAATTTATCATTTCACAACTTAATTTTTTTTTCATCTTAATATTAATTCATCTTTTTTATAAATAATAAATTTTTAATTAGTTAACAAATAAATTTAAGTCATAGATAAATTTATAAATATAAAATAATATGAATAGTAAACATAAAATATTTTTAAAAGAGATTATTTGAAAACATTTTGAGAGGAAGAATATTATTTCTGAAATTAAAACATACTTGAAGAATATGCATCCATTTCGTCAACTTTTTAATGAATATATAATACTCAGATGAATATTTTGCTCAAAAAGAAATATTTGGGTACGGAGTATATCACTTCATGGTATCTAAATAACTTACCAATCCCTCGTCCAAATAACCGAGATATCTCCCGACCGGTTCGCTCGTCCTTCAAAATTGACCCCTCCGGTCCAGATCTCCAAGCGAGTCCCCATTCCCAAAAAAAAAAAAAAAATTTCAGATTGTGGAGGCGTTCCTCTGCTAAACCTAATATGGATCTTCTCCAAAGTTACAAAGACGATGACGAATTGGACCGCCGCGTTGAAGACCAAAACCCAAGTTCTTCACCGGATTCGTCTCCGCCGCGCCTCCTCCCGGCCAAATCCGCCGCCCCGAAGGTCGACGACACCATGCTAGCCCTCACGGTGGCGAAGGCCAGCCAAACCCTCTCCAAGCCTATCGACCCCGTCCAGCACGCCGTCGCTTTCAACCCTACTTACGACCAGCTCTGGGCCCCTATCCACGGCCCCGCCCATCCCTATGCCAAGGATGGCGTCGCCCAGGGCATGCGCAACCACAAGCTCGGCTTCGTCGAGGACGCCTCCATCGACTCCTTTGTCTTTGACGAGCAGTACAACACCTTCCACAAGTACGGCTACGCTGCAGACCCTTCCGGCAACGACTACGTTGGAGATTTGGATGCCTTGCAGGAGAACAATGCGATTTCCGTTTATAACATCCCGCAGCAAGAACAGAAGAGGCGAAAACTGCAGAAAAAGAAGGAGACTGAGGAGGAAGGCAATGAAGGTGCGGGTCCCAGCGTGGATACATCTGAAGTTGAAAACCCGGCAACCGACACGTGGCTGACGAAGAACAGAAAGAGCCCATGGGCGGGCAAGAAGGAGGGATTGCAAGGGGAGTTGACGGAGGAGCAGAAGAAATATGCGGAGGAATATGCAAGGAAGAAAGAGGAGAAAGGAGGAGGCGGCGGAGATAAAGGCGAGCCTGTTGCTGATAAGACTACTTTTCATGGAAAGGAAGAGAGGGATTATCAGGGTAGGTCATGGCTTGCGCCTCCCAAGGATGCGAAGGCGAGTAATGATCATTGCTATATTCCCAAGAGGCTTGTGCATACATGGAGTGGCCATACAAAGGGAGTTTCGGCTATAAGGTTCTTCCCCAAATATGGCCATTTGATTCTCTCTGCGAGTATGGATACCAAGGTGAAGATATGGGATGTGTTCAATTCTGGTAAGTGTATGAGAACTTACATGGGTCATTCAAAGGCTGTCAGGGATATTTGCTTTTCGAATGATGGGACTAAGTTTTTGAGTGCTGGATATGATAAGAATATCAAGTACTGGGATACAGAAACTGGGCAAGTTATCTCAACGTTTTCAACTGGGAAGATTCCTTATGTTGTCAAGTTAAATCCAGATGAAGATAAGCAGAGTATACTGTTGGCGGGAATGAGTGATAAGAAGATTGTACAGTGGGATATGAATACCGGACAGATCACTCAGGAGTATGATCAACACTTGGGGGCAGTGAATACGATTACTTTTGTGGATAATAATAGGAGATTTGTCACTTCAAGTGATGATAAATCACTTCGTGTCTGGGAATTTGGTATCCCTGTTGTCATTAAGTACATCAGTGAGCCTCACATGCATTCTATGCCTTCAATTTCACTTCATCCCAATACAAATTGGCTTGCAGCACAGAGTTTGGACAACCAAATTCTTATCTATAGCACAAGGGAAAGATTTCAGTTGAATAAGAAGAAGAGGTTTGCAGGGCATATTGTTGCTGGCTATGCATGCCAAGTCAATTTCTCTCCAGATGGACGATTTGTTATGTCGGGAGATGGTGAAGGTAGCTGCTGGTTTTGGGACTGGAAGAGTTGCAAAGTTTTCAGGAAACTCAAGTGTCACGAGGGAGTCTGTATTGGGTGTTTGTGGCATCCGCTAGAGCAGAGTAAAGTAGCAACTTGTGGCTGGGATGGCTTGATTAAGTACTGGTGAGTAATCTACCTGATTAGAGCTTTTCATGCAGAATCATCTGTTTTGTATATATATATCTTGTATTCTTGCTAATTCAAGTGGCTTCTTGTGATTATACATGCTAAAATGTGTTGGTTCCCCTAGTTCTTGCTTTGTGGCTGGATGACTATTGACATTTCTAAAGGATGAAAATTACGGGGCTGTTTTTTACTGGATTAGTGTATGGAAAGATAACCTGGTTGTAGTGTCTATCATTTTTAGGTGGTTGCTGTAGCATTTTCCTTGTGATAAGTTACGTCAGATTAGTGCTTGGTTGTGCAATTGATTTGTGACTATGGGACAAGGTCTTATTTCTGCTGCACTTTGTGGTCCCTTGATCCAAGAATTTATCTATGTTGATGGTTTGATACATGTTACGAGTTGCCTAGGACACTAGTCATCATGACTGAATGTTTTGGAAAATTTTTCTTCCAATAGAAAAGAAGTTGACATTGGATTATGATCTAAGTTGAAAACCTGTGTTGATTATTTCTGACTAAGGGTGTCAACTAGAAGAAAATTGATGTTACCACCATGATTAAAAGGAGAGACAATTCTGATTGGTTTTATCACATTGGCTATCATGTGACTAGTTTCTCTATTAGATTGTAAATGGACTATCATTAGGATAATACTTATCACTTGTTTCAAATTTTTTGGATTTTTCTAAGTGCCTCCATTAGAAGGAAGCTGAGGTCACTACCGTGATTAAAAGGGCTGACAAGTCTGATATGTTCTATCATTTTGGCCATCACGTGACTACATTCTGTATTAGATCATAAGTGAACTGTCAATGGGATAATATTTTATGGCATTCTTAATCTTGGCAGTAGCACTTAGAAAACTGCAATCAATGCCTCCCACACGTTTGAAGCCCCATTTCTCGCTGTGTTCACAATTGGTAGCTGAGTCAAATGGAAGGAAACTTACCATATCCTTTCTGGTTTTCTGTTGTGCAGGGACTAGTTTCTGTGCAGTGTCACGTGGCTTGTTCCTTATATCAGTTAATGAGCCCACTCAGTACTTCATGCTGGATATGAGAAATGGGACTACACATATTCTGCACCGAAAAGGGTGGGAGGATCCACACTGCATCTTACTTATCTGAATAAAATCGAGTGCACAAATTGTGGGGATGAATACTTTACGATGTCAATTCAATGCATCCACAGTGCCGGAGCCCCGCGCTATAAGATACTCTTTTCTCTAGTATTATCACAAGCTCTCATTGTTTTGCAATTGTTGTTCCTTTGAACTATAAATGTAACATTATTGATAGCTTTTTTAGCAGGATATTGCATGAGGCTTTTGGGGGTTTTAGAATGGGTTGTGTTCAGCATTCTCTCCACTCCCTACTTGTACCTTTCTCTTCTGTCTTTTTTGTTCTTTTTCTTTGGCTAGTTTTAGCATTAGATGGACGGTTGATAATATTAAGTTTGAAGGAGCCTAGGTGCATGGAAGTAGCAAAACTCCCTTGAAACTTCCACTAAATGAATCCGGAGGATTGACTATGTCCTTAATAATAATACATATCTGAATATAGAGTTTCGAATTTCAGCCCATTACCATGGAGAGCTGGAGCCCATCTGTTTAGTGGTTGAACAACTCAAATCGTACCTAAGAAATGAGAAAGCCCATTAATTTGGGCTTATGTCCTAGCAATATATTTTGGGCTCTGAGTTGAGTTGATCCACCCTAGAGAATTAATAGTGTAGGGAAAGCCCTTCGATTTTTACTTTCATTTTTAGCATATATGGTCCAACGGGAGCCCAATTCATAAGCTTTACTTTTGCAGAACCCTTCTCGAAGCCAAGCCTTGCAAGAAAAAGGCAATAATAATGACTGCGATGTTGACCGGCTGACTGTGAAAAGAATAGAATGGATCCTTGACAAGTAGGCCGAGCCAGTCCCTGAACGGTCAGCATTCATCCACGTAAAGTCTTTTTCAGATTTTAGTTTAGGTTTTTTTTTTTTTCTTCATCAACCGTTTACCTTCCTTCCTCGCTTGCTTTAAGGCTAGCAGCTGGTGGCACAAGACAGCCAACCCGGAGGAGGGCTCAAGGCTGCTTGTTAAAGTAATGAAATGCACTGAACTTGAGGTATGTTTCTCAATCTTCTGTCTTTTTGCCTTTTTTTTTATTAACTAGTTTGGATTTTTTTATTTGTATCTTTACTTTGTGCTTTTCCTTGGCTTCAGAACACTTCTCCATAGAAAATCACTGATAAATCTATTTGATTTGACGATGCCTTTTTTCTTTGTTGTTTTATAACGGGTAATTAGTTGAAATAAAAGATGGGTTTAGCTTTAAGGGGATATGGAGATGGGATACTCCATCATAGTCAATTTACTCATACATCACACTCAAAACCACATCTAGATTACAATTGTACTCCGCTATAAGTAGTAAAATCTGATGTGATAGTTTGGATGCAGGGCAGATCTTTGCCTTCCCGGGCCATCAGAAAGAGGGTACAGAGATCAGTAGTTCTTAGCATACCCATTGGGACCTCTTTCTCAGCCTGGAAATAGTGCTGTGCCCGAGACAGATTACGACTGTGCAAGTTGTTCTTGTACATGTCCAAAGATTTCTAGAGATTGGCATAGAATTGTCCATCATTGAGTCTGATCGTAGGAATTTCTTAATCGTCGCTATAGCCAAAATCTTCAATATCCTCAATATTTGGAGTCTTTTCTCGAACTTGCAATTTGGGCTCTTTAGCAATTGGCTGACAGGTCTGGGGTTCAGATTCAAGTCTGTTGGACCGTAAAAGGTAGGAAAGCAGAGAAGAGGTTCTAATATGTATGCTAAGAGCCACTGCTCTCCTCAGTGAAGAGATGAAGCTGCCGCATACCCTACGTTGAAGAGGACAGGAGGATGCATATTGCATCTTAGGGAAATCGAGTGCAGAAATTGTGGGGATGAATATCTCTACGAAATGAATGCACCTGCAATGCTGGTGCCTCGTGGTCTGAGATATGATTCACAAGCTATCTTCGTTTTGCGATTGGTTGTAATTTGGAGCAGAAATGTAACGTCATTGATGGCTCCTTTTTAGCTGATATTGTATGAGCTTTAGGGGGGTTTTTAGAATGAGTTGTGTTCATCATTCTCTATTCTTTCCCATTTCCTTCCTTATGTCTTCACGGTCCTACTTGTTCTTATCCTGCCGCACATAAGATGGACGGCTGATAATGACAAGTTTGAACGAGCCTAGGTGCATGCCCCCTGGAACTAGCAAAACCCTTTCCCAGCTGCCACCGAAAAGTATATGGAGAAGTGATTGCCCCTAATAATGCGTTCTCCTTGGCAGTTACAATGAAACAAAACTAGAATTTAATTCCTGAGAAGGTACAGGTAATGGTCAGATGGATGGTGCTTGTTCGGACAACTTGGCAACTCGGGGGCAATTCTATTTGGTTTTATACACTTAAACTTATGGTTGGTCTTTAGTTTACAGTATTTCTGAGCATTCAGGCTGCTGCTGACTCGGGATGCAAGTCTTTGCCGAGGCTGATGATTGGACTGGTCTGCCCTGGTCGCGTTAGGGAAATAGGCTTAAGTGGCAGGGTTCTACAGACGTAGGAGCATTTGTTGGCTTTCCATTGTAACCAAAACTTTTTTCAACTGGTTGCTGTACTTGGCAAATTCATACTCATAAGACTTGAGTGTATATAAAAAATCAAAAAATAAAAAAAAAATAATTCTACATATGAAATATTTAATATTATATAAATTTTTTTTAATACAATATACAATATTTTTGAATCAAGTCGAATTTAAAATATTGATATCCACAAAGAATCTCTTAGTTTATTGGGTCTAAACATATGTTATACATCTTTTATTATAAAACACGATCGCATTATATAATAACCTTTTATAATAACCAAATGACTTCTTTCTTTGTTTTGTTTTTATTAAAAAAAATTAAGAATCGGAACTCAGGAGATCATAAATTTCAACCTTTATTCAAAGCTACTTGTGAAAAAAGTTTAAAAAAAAAAAAAAAAAGGGACCCTTTTTTTTAAAGGGTCTATTCCCTTTAACAAAAGGGATCGGTCTCTTTAATAATTTTTTTTTTTAGAAAAAAGTAAATGAAAATAATAATAAATAAAAAATCTATAACTCTGTGATAAGCGGCCTCTAATCTATTATTTTTATTAATATCATTAAAACGGAAATCTTAACGGCCAAGTACGCCATAAAGCTCCACACGCAAAAACAACTAACCCCACCAAAATAAAAAATAAAAAAATAAACAAATAAAAAAAAATCTCTCTCACCCACCCTGTTTATTCATATTTAAAGCTTAAATTCAAAATTTCAAATCAGCATTTCTCGTATCCTATTGGACCGTGCCTCCCACGCGCTACTCCTATTTCACCCTTGCTTTTGGCGGCATTACATCA
Organism: Ceriops tagal; assembly: GCA_021533255.1. NCBI lineage: Eukaryota > Viridiplantae > Streptophyta > Magnoliopsida > Malpighiales > Rhizophoraceae > Ceriops > Ceriops tagal. The sequence goes on from CM038608.1 coordinate 1,385,448, forward strand.
ACCGAACGCCCTCCCCTCCCCCTAAAAAACTCCCTCTGGCCCCCCTGCATATATTCTCTGTGCTTTCCCTCTCTCTCTCTCTCTCTCTCTCTCTCTCTCTCTCTCGCTGTGTGTTTGGCTTTTAGAATCAGTCCTTGTTTCTTTTTTCGTTTTATCGCTGCTTGCCGTTTTAGCTGAAGCAACAATGGCTGCGCAGGCCCGCGAGTTACTTCCAGCCTGCTACTATCCGGATCGCCGATACTGCAAGACAGTGCTCGATAACGTCCATGGCTACGTCTCTCTGGATCCGGTGTTGTCTTCTCCTCTTCTAACTTTTGCTACTATCATCTTTCAATTTGTTCGGCAGAATCTATAGTTCAGTCTTTTTTGGCCATTGTTTTCGCTCTCTCTCTCTCTCGGTTTCGTTCGGATAAAGAAATTTGAAAGTAATTATTAAAAAATCTTGATCCGGATTCCCATAGAACTCAAGGATTTTGAATTCAATGTTTCAAATAAGCGGTTTAACTGATGGAGAAATGTACTTATATCGCACGCATACTTAGTGTGTCCTATAGGCTATTAGCTTAGGAAGACCAATGAGAAAACTAAAAGAGAAGCAGAGCAGTGAAAGAAAGATCGAGATCGCGTAAACATTCTCGTGAGACGCTTCTATTATTTATTTATTTATTTTCCTTTTTAAGTTTCTTGCGGTTGTAGCATACGGAACTTCCTTCGCAAAACGTCCTCGTTTGGTTTTTTTCCTTTTTTGTTATTATGTTCCGCAAGAATAATTTAAAGAATATTCTTCATTCCGTAGGGATGAACTGAATGATCATTATAATTTGTTAATGCATCTTAGGTCTTCTTTATTCAATTCTATATTAAATCGGTTTGCTCACTTTTGTAACTTCCGGTTGCTGTATCGTTTTCATTTAGAGTTCTGTTTCCATTTTTCCTGGACTATTGCAGTATGTTTGTTCTATTTTATTTTATTTTATTTTTTTGGTTTAATGATTAATGTTTATGTTGGAAAAGGGAGAAATTGACTGAAATCAGAAATTAATTGCTCTGCTATGTATTCCTATTTTTCAGCTCTGTTTGATGTTCATTGATACTGAAGAGTTTCAGAGGCAAGTCTGCCTTATTTTAGATCTCAGTAATGGATCTTTTGCTGTTTTTATGTTCAAGTAAGGCCAGCATCTAACAATTTTAGTACTTATTGCAGACTTCGTGATCTAAAGCAACTTGGTGAGTGCTTCCTTAAGAAGATTGCTAGAACATCACAGCAGTTGCGCTTTTTCTTTCCATTTTCACATAGCTTTGTAGATCATATATAGGAAAATTGTGGGCGTATTTGATGGTTCAAAGTTTTTAATTAACTTCTTTCAATTCAACTGCCCCTTCATACTTTTTAGTTTTCTGATTCTTCTACACTTAATTTTGTATCTGCCTTCCTGCATTGAACTCTAATTTCAGTAGAATTATTCTTCTTATTGAGAACAGTTTCACTCTTTATGCAGGTCTAACATACATGGTTTTCCCCGGAGCTGTACATTCTAGGTTTGAGCACTCCCTGGGTGTACATTGGTTAGCTGGTGAAGCAATTCAGAGAATCAGAGCTCATCAAGTAGGAATAAATCCTCAGTCTACTTATTGTATTTATAGCTCATCAATAAAGGGGAATTTCTGATTATTTCTCGTGCTATACTTTTAGGGAGGGGAACTGGGTATTGAAGATTTGGACGTACAGTCAGTGAAGCTCGCTGGTAATGGAGTGTCCTGGTTGCCAAGGTCTCATTGCATATATCCATGCTTCTGCCTAATTATTTCTTTCTTCCTATCTAGGACTAATGCATGATGTTGGCCATGGACCCTTCAGCCACTTGTTTGAGCATGAGTTTCTCCCACGGGTTCGCAATGGGTATGAATGGTAATTATTTTTTACTTTTTCCAAAACACTTCCAATTGTGGTACGTGCACGCACTCCTTTAGATTAGACCTTTACTTCTTGTTTTCGCTCTTGTGGAGTGGAATTTTAAATCTCGTTAAAAGTGGCACTGTAATTCAATATGATTGAGGTTACTTGATATAGCATAGGATCATAAAATTCTGTTCAGAGTGAGAATCTTACATACTCTTCATTTATTTCTATTGGAAATAATTTGTTAGTTTCATCAAGATTTCCTTCTCCTGGAGTTTGGTTTTTCAAAATCAAGTATGAAGCAGCAAGATCGACAGTACATGGAAAATGGGCATGATCAGCCATAGATTTTTTCATGTGTACAAAAATAACCTAGTTTTATATGATAGCCTGAAATTGTTGCATGTAGTAATTATTTGAAATACTATCAATCGATGCATTGGGACAAAATCCTGTGAAAAGTAGTGCAGCTTCTGTATAGTTTTAACTACTGATGCTTGCCATGAGAGGATTTAATCCAATTATTTGATATTATTTCATATACTTTCCAGGTCTCATGAGGACATGTCTGCGAGAATGATAGAACACATTGTGGACAAGCAACATATTGATATTGATTCTGAATGCTTAAAGAAAACAAAGGTTAAAATTCTCATGGCTATGTTTCTTGCTTAAATGGGCACAAATTCCCTGGGTACCTGATGCCAAGATTTTCATTTTCCTTTAGTTTCAACTTTATAATGCCTCTTCGCTGAAATGAGGAATGAAAAATATGGGAACATTTGCAAAGAAAATGCAGGGCACTTACCTCTTTTCTCTTTGCAGGAGATGATCACTGCCAGCAATGAACATTCTTCTCAGAAAGTAAGTCACATGAAAGTCCAAGGATTGAACTTGGAACCAATTCAAGTTCATCAATTCCTCAAGAATCTATTTACATCATAAACCACATTATCTCTCTCTCTCTCTCTCTCTTTCGTAGATTGCAGATAAAAAGAGTTTCCTCTATGATATAGTTGCAAATGGTCGGAATGGGGTAGACGTTGACAAGTTAGTTGATCTCCCTTTTCCCTCTATTTTTGTTCACATTTAGGATTATGAATAAATGCAAAGGGGATTTGTTTGAATCAGGTTTGATTACCTTGTTCGAGACTCCAGGGCTTGTGGACTGGGCAGTAATTTCCACTTTGAGAGGTATCAGTGGTGTAATGTGCTTAACTAAACAATGAATTGGTATTTATTCATTGGGAATCTCAGCTGGCATTTGTGGCAGTGCTTTGTCCTGTAGTTGGCTAATTTTCATCGCAGGTTCTTGGTGCTCTGCATTTTATGACATTCTTCTGTGACCTGCAGGTTAATGGATTCCATGCGTGTTATGGGTGAGGAGATATGCTACCGTGCCAAGGATTGTAAGTATATTTTGGACTTTGTTTTCATTATTTCTTCTTGTGCTCTCCTTTAACTTGCAATTTCATTATTTAACTTGTAAGCATATTTTGGACTTTGTTTTCATGATTTCTTCCTGTGCACTCCTTTAATTTAAAATTTGGTTTCTCTGGCCAGATCTCACAGTTCACAAGTTGTTTGCCACTCGTGCTGATATGCATCGAACAGTGTATACACATCCAAAAGTAAAGGTTTGTAAGTGATATCCTCTAGCCTCTATTCATGCAATCCAACCCAGTAATGATTCTGGCAGAAATGAGTCATGGGAGAAAGAGAATTGGATAAAGGTCAATTCTCTTGCTATCAAGAAAAGCATCTAAAGGCTACCAGACCAAAAATTTGACCTGCAGCAAATAATGAACCTTACTGTTTTAAGTCTTCATGTAAATGGCCAATGCAATGGGTTTGACAATTTCTCTGCAATAGGCAATAGATCTCATGGTTGTGGATGCCTTGTCAAAAGCCAATGGGCCTCTTGGAATATCAGCATCAATTGACGACCCAGCTGAATTTTGGAAGGTTAATGAGCTTAAAAATTACTGAAAACTGTTTTTGTTTTAGTTTTATTTTCATGGCACTTCTCTCATCCCTCTGAAAGTGCAGTTAGATGACTCTATCTTGAAAAGCATTGAAACTTCTTGCGACCCAGATCTCAAGGAAGCAAGAGATTTAATCCTACGCATTAGGAGGAGAGATCTATACAAGGTCTCCTCATGAAATAAGTTTTATTGTTTATAGTGCTACAGAAAATTACCAATTTGTTGTTAATGTAAAAGTCAGGCATTTATTTTGATATGCAGTACTGCAATGAGTTTGCTGTTCCAAAGGAGAAGCTAGCGCATTTCAAAGGAGTCACTCCACAGGATATTATTTGTTCCCAGGTCCCCTAAGATCACATGTTAGTTTTCCTTCATCAAGAATTGAAATGTTATCTCAATGACTAATTTTCCAACCAGAACGCTGGTAGTGTTACATTGAAAGAAGAAGATATTGCTGTTATCACTGTTAAGATTGATTTCACTCATGGAAAGGAGAACCCTCTTCAAAGGTACGTGGGAAAGGCTAAAACAATGACTTCCATAGGAACATTGCTCCTTTTTTTTTATCTTAATGTATTTACTTCTGGCACTTCTAATTGGACGGCTCTCTTTTTTCATGCATGTATACCCCATTCCAGAGTGAAATTCTTCAAGGTAAAACTTCCATTTTATCCACACTTGGCACAAATCCTTGCTGCTTTGTTAAGATGCTGGATCGGGTATACGGATCTCAGAAAACAGACTAGCTTAACATATAACTGCAAAGGATTACAGGGCATATCTTTAGCTCGTATAAATTTTCATGTAATTTGGTTAAGCAAACAAGTATCTAAGATGCCATCTGATCACACATTCGTGAAATTCTAACAGCTTCTGTTTTGTTAGGATTATGAGAGTGATGAAAAATTCATAATACCAGATCATCGCATCAGTCAATTGCTGCCTGTCTGTTATCAAGATAAGCTAGTGAGGGTGTACTCCAAAAAGCCTGAGCTGGTATGTGAACAATTTAGTGTCATTATTGAAGCTGTAACTTGTTTTGCATACTCTTTTTTTATTTCTTTGTTTGCACTGATCGGATTATTTGTGTCATCTTAAAGGTGGAAGCAGTTTCTGCTGCCTTTGAAAATTTCCAGGTTAAGACATATGGAGAGAAGACACAGGTGCATGAGACCCCTGACAGCAAGAAACGCAAGACGTGCCGGAGTTTGAACTTCTTCTATTGACCAGTGCTGTTCCAGTGATCCCAGCCATTTCTTTGGTCAGACCGCTATCTAGGTTTCCATTAGAACCCATAAATAATACCTTTATTCATTAGAAATAGGATTTTTATTTTACAACCAAAAAAAAAAAAAAAAAAGAAGTTAAAAGTGCTGAATAGGTAAATGGCATGAGCAAATGTACAAAACCATGTATGTTGCCCGGCCTGTCAGTTACCTGGATCTCAGCCTAATAGGTTCATGCTTCGGTTATACACTTACATGCTGAAGCTTAGGACAAAAAGGTCCTCTGTTTGCCCTCTGTATACCAAAGACAATCAGGAGGTAAGCGGACAGCTATTGCATGGTAAAGACGCTCAGAAACGTTGTAGCTCAATTGGAATGCAAAACACGACTTGGCATTACTTTCATAGACCTTTTTTCTTCTCTTTTCGTTCTTCGGCTCCTGGCACTCTCTTTCCCAATTCGCCTGCGGCAAAAATCTCAAGGGCTTCGGGTAATCCTGAGGTCTATAGTCTCTTTAGAAGCATCAACACACAGATAAGTGGAATGTATCCGTCCATGTCTCCCCCAAGATTACATGTCTCCACAACGCTAAATTCTCCATCGTTGTTACTTGCCCTGCAAGATCAGTTACAGTTGGAAGACCAGTACAGGAGCTTAAGGTCGTGGATGTGTATGTAATATATACAAGACTGGAGAGTAGTGTAACATTTATTGTACCAACCGGCTGAGTGTAAAGTTCAATGAAGATGAATACTGCTCCTATCACTCTGAAAAATAATAATAAAAAAAAAAATTATCGCATACTTATGGTTAGAATAGAACGGAGGCCTCAACTAAATTTAAGATTAAGCTTTTGTTACTCCCCTTTTTTTTGGCAACCCATGATGGCCACGGGTACCCGCCTAGCCTAAGCCAACCGTGAATTTCAATTACGTGGATTGCTTCTTGGCCCTGTCAAGCAAAGTTTAAGTCTTTATATTTGATGCCTTGAACTGGTTTGGTTGGCAAACTGTTTGATCACTTGTGTTGAATTAGAGAGATGCGGAAATACTCATGGCCCTGTATATATGAAGTTAATAGCTTTGTGGTTGTACAACCGTATCTCTATTATGGACGCGTGCTAAATTTCACCCTCTTGCCGTGAACTTTCGAAGCATGGGTTTCACGAGAGAATAAGAACAGGAGACACTCAATGGTTAAAAACTTAAATTTTTATGTTAGAAGTAGTTTCGGATTATAATCCTGAAATAAGGTATAGAGTTTACAGGAATGTAGAGAGTTATCCGCTCGCAGCAGCATAATTAACCTACTTATAGACCCAAAAAAAAAAAAAAAATTACAGGGTTTCTGAGGGAGGAAGAAATGACACTGCTTGATGATATCATATCCAGCACCAACGAACATGGGAAGGCTGAGATGTTCGTGATCAAGATGTGCGGGATGTTACTACGTTACTATAGAATACATATATACATGGTTCAAAAGAATTTAGATTAGCAATATTGCCCTACTGGCTTCAAAGACATTGGGTCAAATTACATTTACATATCATCCTAAATACAAGCATAAGCTAATAACAGGTCCAGAAAAAAAAAGGCAGAAATTAGAAAAAAACAAGGCATCAATAGCTGCTTGTAAACTTCTAGCTAGGCTTATAGCAGCTGGCCTTGCATATCTCTGTGCAAGCCATGTCTAATATGGCATCTACTAATTAAGAAGAGGCATCCTTTGTTGCCGCGTCCATATCCCTGTGTGTCTGATCTTGCAAAGACCATTAGAACCATCACCCAGGTTTTGGTTTAAGCAGGAATACTCGTGCATGATCCAGTGGCCGTTGGCCCTTGATGATGATGATGATGATTTGGCATCCGAACCCTTCTTTCCTTCAGTAAAGATGAGCAGCTTCTTCAACCCAATATGGCGGCCATCCCAACGATCGCGGACATCTTCAGTCTTCTGGGTGGCCCAAGTCCCACAACCAGAAGTTCTTTTGAACTTGGTCTCGTTCTTCATCCTCAGCTGCGTCGAGGCATAGAAATTCTGGTCGGCACCCTTGTCAAACATCAGCCATGGCTCCTCTTCCCCGTAAAGATGAAACTCATTCACGGAATCATGTTGTCGCTCTAAAACTCCATTCAACTTGTCTTCAAGAAAGCTGATGATCTCTTCATCTATGGCTCAAACACGACCCCCACCGCTGTCTCTTCTCTCATGCTCTCCATCTCTCGGCTGCTTCTTCTTCGGCTCATTGGTTTCTCCTTAATTTCCTGTGTGCTACGTAACACAGGTAACAATGCTTTCTAATTCGGTGCCTGCATGTGTGTGTATGCATGTAGTCTAACTAATCCTCGTTTACTTGGGTTGAAATACCACTTTATGTATTTCTCCTGAATTTCTGAATCCTAATTTACTAATTGGGTCGAAACACCACTTTCCTAATTAAATTGTGATGGCTTTGGTTTCCTGCCTAGAAGCACACATGGTTCGTTTAGTAGTTCACTAATTATACCAAAGGCCAATGAGTATCGTATCATAGTTTGTCTTAGGAAGAATAAATATTTCAAAGATATTATAAATTAAATATTAATCAATTTTCAAATGATACATCCTTATAGTAATTAAGGGTCAATAAATATTATATCGTATTTCTTATTAGTAAGAAAAAAAAACTCGACGTTGATTCTAAAGTTGTTCATCTTGTTTGATTCCAATATTGTCTATTAAATGAAATTTTTTATATTTTTAATGGCACAACAAATCTACATGTTGTAATATTATTACATATATATGTATGTATGTATGTATGTATAGTATTAACTACAATACAACTCGCCATTAAAAAAAAAAAAAAAGCAAAACTAGCTATTAGCATTTAACATAACAGTTGATTTCAGGGCATTTCTTAGAATAATTATTGCACAATGTATCATCTATGATTTAATTACCTTGAATAATTACATTAATGTACCAATGTTAAATTTTATTTCCGTTTTAAATAAAGGGCTTTCTTTGGCCATTTTCGACTTAGTGTAATTGAGAGCTTACCATAGAAACCAGGAGTCCCATGCTTACCTGCCTTTTTTTTTTTTTTTTTTTTTGGGTTATTAGGCTTGTTTAGCTAATAAGTATACTTCCGCCTAACTAAACTTCCACGTTAACTCTAATCATCCACCATTTCCCTGTAGTGGTTTGTCTATCTGTTGCGCAGCATTACAGAATGTACGTTCACACATTATACTCATGTACAGCCAAAATTTAGACATTGTAGACCATCCCCACTTCTAGAGTAGATGCATGTGGGACGGTGAGTGCAACTGTAGGTGGCCTGCTGTTTCTCCTCAAGAAATCGTATCCGTAATTCAGTACAAGCTTCTTCACCGTGGTTGAACCCTGCTTGGCTCTCACATATGAGTGCCCTAGTATGTAAGCAATCCCGGATTCCCAAGCTTCCATAAGTTCCTGCAACTCCTCTCTTGCACCCGTGTCGATCTTTGGGCTTTCTGGTACCACAAACCTTACCTTTTTCTTCAGTTGGAGCACATTTGGCGACCTTATCTCCTTCAACTCTGAGGTACTCGCTAGCTCTGTGTTTGAAACAACATCATCCTCGTACAGTTGGATTCCGTCTGCATGGGCTGAACATGTTCCGACCACCGTCATCTTGTCATCTTCATTCCCTGAATCATCATTTGCTCCATTCGGTTTAAAGCTTCCTGAGCGTATGTACTCTGCTATACTATATGCAAGGTCCTTCTCAAACGCTATGTCATCCATGTGGATATCACGATAACCATACCGTACAATGCACCTATAGAGTCTGTATTTTCTTGGGCCAATGTGACCCACTAGAAACCGCTCATCAGGTCTAACATGCGGAACTGGAACGGATTTAACGCATAGAAAAACCAGGACTTGGTGGAATGCTGGGAGATTGGTGACAAAGTGGGAAAAGATCGCTGGGACTCCAGCCACAAGCTCAGTATGCACAATACCAATTCCTCGGACACGCACAATACCAAGGTCCGGACCCAAGCCAAGCAGCCAGTTGATGGAGACCTTGTTTTGGACATCAAATTCGTACTTTTTGAGTGTTCCATAGTGCCACACACACATAATGATCAGGAAGATGAATGAGAGGGCAATTGGGACCCATGCCCCTTCTAGGAACTTTATGAGGGAGGCGGAGAAGTAGAGAGCCTCAACTGTGCCAAACAAAATCACGAAGCATATTGCAAAGAAGACACTTTTGTTCCAGCACAAGACAATAACGAGAGACATGAGACAGGTAGTAACAAGCATAACAGTTATCACTGCCAAACCTGTGACACAGAAAGGAATGTACCATGAACATTCAAAATAATGCGGACTTAATAAAAGATGAAGTTCCCATTCTTTGGTTAATATTGGTGGTTAGGCTGTCCTTTTGTGAACGGAGATATCACTCATAATGAACTTGCAAAATTAACAACTTATGCAATAAGATGCAATGCCATTTCATTCATCCACATGATTGCATTCATGGTTTAAAACAGCACTAAATTAAGTCAATGGATTTCATAATAATCAATTTCATGATTGGTAATAATCCTTATCAAGCCCTTCTAGGGACCAAAAAGGAAACAAATATTTGACAGATCAAAAGAGGAAAAGAGGTAAGATTCTTGTCTCCTTAAACAACAACATACTAGGATATACGTGCCACAATCATTTTCATACCTGAGGCATTACCCATCCGTTTTGTGTCTCTGAAACCAATAGTAACAGCCAAGCAGAGCAGCATTAAAGTCCAATTAATCTCTGGAATGTAGATCTGGCCATGGATTTTCGATGATGTGTGGACTACTTTGACCTTTGGGAAGCAACCTAAAGCAGAGCATTGTTTGATGATAGAAAAAGTTCCAGTGATGATGGATTGGCTTCCCACCACAGCGGCAAGTATTGCTATGACCAGAACCGGCCATCTTAATTTACCTGGGAGAATATTTAGGGTACTTCATGTTAGTGGAAACTTGTGTACTGTCCCAATCATATAACCTTCACAATAAAATTGAGGTACCTACCTGGTACAGAAACATAAAATCCGATTCGATGGTTCTCATCTGTATGATGATGCTGAGACAGAAAGGCAGCTTGCCCCATGTATGCAAGGATCAAGGAAGGATAAACCAAGAATGTGAAAGCAAACTGCAGAAAGGTAAAGGCCACATCAGACTCTTTAACTTCAAAGTTGCATTAAGCCAATTGTTTCAGAACAGGCCTCCTGCACTCTAAAGGGTGACATGTATTATAAGAAGGATAAAAGAACAAAGTGGCATTTATCTTGTCTAAACTCTGGATAGTCAAAGTTCCCAGTTTCTGTGACCAATCTACACAACATAGGAAAGTCAGAGAAGGCCCATTGTGAACAAGCAAAGTTACTTTGCATTCAAAACCTTGAGAATACCAGATAAATCTTGAATAACAATGTTTCCTGTCTAAGATGAACTAGATAAAAGATTCAAATTTGTTTTCCATGAATTCATAAATACTATTTAATTTCTCCCAAAGACACCAAGGAAAGGAAAATGGAATGGACACAATGTCCTTAGTTTAGAAGAATATCAAGAGTCCCATAAAACCTAGCAGACTGCTACTAATTGGTTGTTAGATTTGGCAAAACTCCTCATCAAATGTTGAAGCAGGAAGTAGCAATATTAGCATTGCATCCAGACTTAATCAGAATACAAATCCTTACATGACCAAGAGATTAACTTTTTACAAGCACATACCTTGATTGACAATTGAGAGAAATGCCCAAGATCGGCAAACATGGCTTCTGAGCCTGGATGATGAAAACTAATTAATAAAAACCTTGATATCTTTTTTTTGGAATGGATTGAAAAGAAGACTTCATTAAATACTCACCTGTTATGCACAACAAAATGCCACCCAGGGACATCCAACCTCCTCTCTGGGTTTTCCTCAGAAACTTCAACATGTAATATGGTGATAGAGCTTGATATATATGAGGATTCCAGTGTATTATGTTATATAACCCTATAGCACTGATGCACAGAAGCCATACTAGAACCACCGGGGCAAACAAGAATCCAACCTTGTGTGTGCCACAATGTTGAAGTGCAAACAAGCCTATAAGTATTACGCATGCAACTGGAACTTCTATATCTGCAAAATTGTCAAATTTTCAAAAGGCAGCATTCCATTAAGGACATGTCTTATGATAGAAAAAACAGCATCAATTTCAAAATATTAGTAAGGAGGTTGGCAAAAGGTGGACCAGCAAAAGCATTGACCAATGATATTACTAGCATAAAAAGGCCAACAATAAGAAGAAACCTATTTTGCAGCAAGCTCTTCAACCTTGAGTCATGGAATGTGACAGACCTTTTCCTTTTTTTGCAAAGAAGTGTTTCGCAAGCCATTATTTTAACACATAAGAGTTATTACAACATCTTATTATCATCTAAGCATGATAAGACAGCATGATTTCACCAAAGCTATCACTCAATTATTTGCCAGAACACATTTTACTCTATACATTTCATCACTGCATCTTTTCCCTTGTGAAGCCAATACCCTTTTGGACAGAACGAACCATCAAAAGCAGGAGGAGGGGGATGCATATGATATCAAGAATGAACATCATAGATTAAAACCATCAAAGTATTAAATTGCCCCACACTCTGTGAAGCTGTTGGACACCTTCAACTGGTTCAGATCCTCTAAGGCTATGCAACCCACCAATCAAAAAGGTTTTGCTCACGGCACCCAGTAGAAACAACCCACCAGTCGCAATTAAAAACCAACCAACACTTCGCCTAAGATCACAGAACCTTGTTAAATGAAAAGGCCACAACCATATCTTAAAGAGGTTCTTATGTGCAAAGGAACTACTAATTGGCATCCCTCCTACACTTCCTTTGACATTGACTTAACAAAATTAACTGCTATCCATCAAAGGCCTAAAGAATCAGTACATAAGTTTTTGCTCTTCTTTGCTGATGCTTACTACCTTAAGCAACCTCTTGGTAAATTGCAAAGAGAATTTTATTCATTGGGGTGAAGATCTGAGGACAACAAGCAATTTGTACATAACCAACCATCTAGTTTTTCTACTTGGCATTGACCCTGTTAGGTAGCATATATTAACACCCCTGGCATTAAAAGCAATAGGCCACTGAGTTAACTGAAGGAAAAAGCAATATACCCTTTATAATACTCTCATTTGAGGGGAATGAATGGCATAACTAGCAAAATTTCCACAAAAATTTCCAGATGATAAGCGATGACATACATCAATGAAAATTTACTATTTCTGAACAACAGTCTGGGGCACAATGTCTGAAACCTTCAATTCATTGGAACCAGAGGAGGAAGCCAAAAATTTTGGACTTAGCATTAAATAGCAAAAATTCCAATTAAATGGCATCCAGAGTAGAAAAGGCATACCAACCAAATACACAGGCAAAACAAACAGCAGATTTCCAATACTTCCAACTAAACTCGCCTAAGATCAACACACTATCTTTACAGCATAAACAAACTATAAATATAGATTTATTAAATTAAAAAGGAAAAGTGGGCCACTATGTTACATTTGTGATGCTCTTTGGCCGTTGATAGTTCAAGCCCCGAAACCGCAGAAAAAACTGCAAAAATTAGGCAATTGATCAAACAATCGATCCAAGTAACACAGAAATATGAATTTAGTTTGAAACCAGAAACTGGTTGGCAAAAGAATCTGCAAGTATGAAACTCATAATTTCCACTTTACCAGAAAGAGCCGGGGTAAGCACACCATCACCAATCACCATACAGGTTCCAATCAGAGCCAACACAAGCAAGACCCTCTGCAATACCCTGTGCTTCTCCAGAATAGACTTTAATCTAGACCCAAAACTTGTGTTTGGTGACAAGCCAATATTATCCTTCTTGTACTCATACAGCTCCTCATCTGCCAGCTGACAATTGGGTAGGCAGTTGACTCTGGCATGTCGACACAGCAACGAGTACAAAGCAAAAGTGCCCCCTTCACCATTATCATCAGCTTTTAGCACTATCAACACGTATTTTAACAAAGGGACCAAAGTGAGGGTCCAGAAGACAAAGGATAGAACCCCATAAATCTCTTCATTGGTCTCAGAGTGTTGAATATCCTCAGCAAATGTGCTCCTGTATACATATAACGGGGAAGTGCTTAAATCTCCATAGACAACTCCAAGACTTTGATATGCCAAAGTCAATAGCGTCTTCCATGATTCTTTCTGCAATAACAAACATCAATTTGGTTATGAAACTTAAAAAGGAAAACATTAGTTCACGGCATCATTCTTTAAACAACAAAAACAATTTTTGATGCCAGTTTCGAACGGTTTACATTCAAATCACTAATTCCTGAACAAAGATTTTGAAACAAAATGGTCTTTTTCAAGAAAAATGAAAGAATCAATGCCCCACTTCTCAATTCACCACACTTCGTTTCTCACAACAAAGGCAAGCATTGACAGCAAAAACTTCAATTGAATTCGCTCTTAAAACAAATGCATAACTGACCTTAGCATGCTTTGGATAAAACCCAGTTTCCAGATCCATAATTCCAGGTCTCAAGAGTTGAAAAAACCCATTGTTGCAGCGAATTGAAGAGATTCAAGAATGACCCATGCGCCAAAATAACACGCTTCCCTGTAAAAACTCTCTTAAAAATCACAAAGATGTTGGAAAAAAAGAGAAGAAGAAAATTTTTCCATGCAAAAGTGAAGATGTAACATAAAGATTGGTCATTTATTGGAGGTTGGGGGGAATGCAGAGAGCAGTCAGTTGAACAACCAGCAAATGGCAGACACACAACAAGAAAAGAACAAATAGACACCACTAAAACAACCAGAGAGATGGATGTGATGGGTACTCAAAACTTGGAATTAAAGAACCAAGAAAGACACACTTAATGGCATATATGGGAAATTTTGCGCGCTTATTTCTGTATCCGAGGGGGAGAGAGAGAGAGAGAGAGAGAAAATTGTACTGGCTTGCTCTGGAGTTGGTGACCGAGAACTAAGAGAGGTTCTGGATTTTTTTCTAAAAAAAAAAAAAAAAATTATTCTTAAGAATAATCAAGAAAGAAAACAGAGAAAAGGGAGGAAATTTCTGATGAGTGAGGAGGAGGCAAAGAGTGGTGGAATGGCAACGTTCTCTGCAATTGAGCAGACAACAATGGAACTTTGGCATCTAATGCACCATGTCAGTCTAATTAATGTGTCTCTCTCGGAGGCAAAGATTTTTGGTGCAACTCGGCTGATTTTGAGCTGAGTGGACTGGTTAAATACTGCTCAAATCTAAAAACCTAAGAAAGCACTGGTGAGAAAGATTGAGTAATGCCAGTAATTAATAAGGAAAAAACATAAAAATTGTTAATTTTATTTATTATTTTAACAAAATTAATTTATTCATCAGTTAAAATACCAGCCACATTTCAACATTTGTACGTTAAGTGTAACAACTTAATACTTATTTATACAACACATAGTTAGATGTGTCTTATACTGGTTATATAATTGAATTTATTAATATAATATAAATTTTAATTTTGTCAAAAGATTTTTAAAAATTAAGTATTATAAAAAAATTTGTAATTTTCAATTTTTTAAACAATTTAAAGTTTATTTCATATCATTAAATTTAATATTATTATTATAATAATATATCTATTATGTTACATATGAATGGTTGTTACATAATTATAATTAACAAAAAATTTAATATCTTTAAATTTAAACAAAAAATTAATATATTAAATAAATTTTGAAGATGAATAAAATTAGTTTTTTTTTTTTTGTGTTTGTCAAAATTTTTTTAAAAACAAAAAAAAATAAAACAACCGATTGAAAGTTCCCATTGTTCGTTTGCACCCTCTCAATCTCTCCTTTGTTTTCACTGCCTAATTTTGTTGTTCAAAGGAAACAAAGGTTCAGCTTTGGATTGGCGGGACGAGCTGCGTTATTTAATCAATAAATTTTGACACGTTATCAATGCGATGAAAATTTATTGTATTTATATCTTTTTTAATAAACAAGTAATATTTAAAAAGTATATATGTAATGCAACAAAATTCAATAAAAAAATTTCACATACATATATATATATATATAAAATTAAAAAGTGATGAAATTATTTTGTTGTTGTAGAGAGACTTTTATTTTATTTATTTTGTTTCATAAGGGTATAATCTGTTGTAAGAAAAAAGGTGAATATTCAAAGTAGGAAAAAAGGGAGATACTGAAAAATGAAAATGAAAATGAAAATGAAATGAAGGATATTAACAATCCATTGATAAGAGGGATCGCCGGTTCATATAGTCGGAGCTCTGTATAAAGCGGAATTGATCGGCATGACCATGAAGACGGCAAGTAGCTTTCGATGTAATTAAATAGTCAAACGTGTGTGTTTAAAGTGCAAATCCCAGCCGATTACTGCAGAAATCAATGCGTCTTTGGCCCGACCCGACGACTGCAAAAAGGAAGAAACTTAGTACTTTACATCTTTCTTTATATATATACATAGAGAGAGAGAGAGAGAGAGAGAGAGAGACGAACATTATCAGTTTCCTGTTCCCAAACGGAACCATTTGTCTTTCTCAAAGACCAAGAAACCATGCAGGGAGAGAGGGTGTCTGGAAATATCGAAAAAGGCCGATAAACCCGTCGCTATCTTTAACAATTAGACATCTACAAATCGGCAAATATTAAATACACAGCTACAATCCCTCTTATCAAAGAATATAAAATCTTACGTACATAAAATATAAAAGTATAAAATTTTATATTGGTATAATAAAAAAAATTAATATAATTTATAATGTTGACCAAAAAAAATTTTACCTATTAAAATTTAATTTATTTTCTTATTTAGACTCAACACTCAAATCAAATCAGCCCAATTTTAATCAAATCTAATACATAGATTTTGCTTATCCAACATGGTATTGTTACGCTACGAAATGTTAAATTTTTTTTTTACCTATTAAATTGAATTTTTTTAGTCGGCGTCCGTGAGATTTCATTGCATTATTTCACACTCCTACGTGTTGATGTTATGGAAGAAGAAAAACAAGAAAAAGGTGTTATCCTCTTAATTAAAGTTTTTTTTTTTTAACGTCAAGTTGTATTATTATATAAAAATAAGTATATAATTCTATTAAATGAATAAATAAAATAAATTTTAGTCGAAAAAAATATAAAAAAATTTAAGATAATAACTCTCAAATTCATATTATTAAATTTTTGTAGTAAATCTTATCTTATTTAAGCAAAATATTTACAAATTAATTATATTTTTAAAATTTATAAAAAAAATTAATTTTTAACTCTATTATAAGTGTTATAAGATATCAATGAGAGTTTTTGAGTTTTTTTTTTTTGTAATTTATTTATCCAATTGTAATTAAAAAAAATTACTTGTTGTAGTTTGAAAGTCTTCCTTCCAAATTCTTCTTTTATCCCTTTTTTGTATTTATTATTATTATTATTATTATTATTAAGAAGAAGAAGAAGAGGCGAATGTGCATATATTATAAATTAACAAATTCCAAGTATAGGACATTAGTTGCTTGGGTAGGCTTAAGCGTTGCCAAAATCCACAGCTATAAAAACAAATACTTTAACTACGGGAGGAATGGACAGCCAAACTAAAAACGCTGGACCACCTCTTTTTTTTTTTCCTTTTTTAGGGCAATGGTCCCCTTGCATAATCAAACATATGATTTAGACTGAGAATTTAACATCGCGTTCTCGAATATATAATATCAAATATATATTTTTTTAAAAAAAAAAAAATAATTAGATAATAGCTTCTTCTTTTTTTTTTTTTTTCTGTTGGTGGGGATTATGATATGTTTTGGGGCTGTTGAAATAACATTGAAATTGTGGCCTGCAGCATATATTAAGAGAAGGTAACAACTATGGTCTTTTCTTTGTCGTTAAAAAAAAAAAAAATTACAGAGAGAAGTCACCATGGCTGTGCAAGTTTTATATAATATGGGATTACAGTTTTCGTATCTAATTCTTTTTATTTATTTATTAAAATATTTATTAAATTTTGAACCGTACAATAAATTACACAAAAGACATAATTTTTTAAAAAAATTTATACTTAGTCGAGTATAAATTCCTTTTCTTTTTTTTTTTTTTTAAATCTTCTGATTCTAAAAGAAAATCATTACACGTTGAAACATTTATACTCTAAATGTATAAATTCCTACAAACTTAGTCGAATATAAACTAGTGTGTGATGGACTCTTAATCTATACAGGAGCCATCAAGACACCGCTTTTTTTTTAAATTAAAGTAAAAAGAAATTTTATTTATTAATATTTTAATTTAATTTTTCACCAAAATAATAATAATAATAATAATAATAATAATAATTTAACATTTAATCTCAATAATTATTAAAATTAAAATTTAATATCCCACGCCAGCCAACTCACACTTTATCTGCTCAAAGCAGAATGCAAGAGGGAGACTTGAATCTATGCGGACTGTCCAGAACCATGCCAAATTACCACTAACTTCCACGTCGAGTCGAGTGATCATCTCCCTCTCAGTCACTCTCACGCCCCCAAAATGAACATGTTGGGGCCAAGGACACGTGTCAAAGTGGGTTGGACCCACTACTCGAATGGTCCCCATTTGACGATGCAAAAGACTCATTATTTTCCCATCTTCGTTTTTCTTTTTTTTTTTTTTGACCTTTCATTTTTAGGTTGCAGCACCCAACTGACGTTTTTTAAAGCAAACATTATGGATCGCAGGAAAACCATGCACAGCTGAACCTGGAAAGAGAAAGGTTTATAACATCCCTATCTCCACCAAATCCACCCTCTTAGGAGTCTCTATTCTGACAAGAGCGTCTGCAAAATTGTTGGTTTCTCTAGACTTTAAAGAACAAAATTTCCTCTCTTCTTGTTCCTAATATCATTAAAAATAGAAAATTGTTGTCATGTTTTTCTCTCTCTCCCTTTTTTTAATTGTTCTAGTTCATTCGTGTGTTACTTCCACGTTGGACTCTTACCCTCTTCGGATTATAAACATTCTATCAGGATTAATGTTCCACTCTTCATATTTGACTTTCACTACTCTAGCCCACAATGCTTGTTTCTTTCTTGCAATTCTCCATAGCCGCTGCTTAGGTAAAGGTCACCGATCTACCGCCATTGCCCATGTTGGAAGAAATGTCAATTTTCCACTAATCATGTGATTTAGTGGCAGAATCGTTTGACTCTTGATATCAATCTCACGTTTTAAATAGCGATTCGATCGAGGAGGAACCGAAATACATTCGATGCACTGCTTAGTTCAGATGTCTAAATGTTAGCAATTACTGTTTTTGATTAATAGTTAATAAAATATTTGGTAATATTGATGGCTGATAAAATAAATAGTATCTGTTAGAATTTACTCATAGTTATTAAATAATAGCTTTTAAAATTATCTCACTAATAAACCGAACACTGAGTCAGCCAATTGCGAGTTCGGTTGATAATTTGCTGATTATTTGCTTCCCATCTCCTTTTTGCCCCAGGCGACAATGCTAATTGAGATGACATATTGGTCCAAATTTGGACTCTACGTGCTAGGATATCTAACTGCTTAAACAAAAGTACCAAGAACGAACTTGCTAATGGTAAGGCTAATTGCGTTCGTTGAAATGTAACCACACAACCCTGAACATGCCAAGTTTTCATATTATGGGCTGCCTAGCTTTTCCATATAATGCACTTTCTCTTCCAAGGAAATGCCCCAGAATTGCAAAAGGGCAAAAAAGCTTGCTAGTCATAAATTATTCGATAGTGTCTCTGCCATCTTCATTTCTCTTTGTTATCATTGATATTTTCAGTGGAAAATGTTCTGAATTGTCGTACAAGTACTGCAAGGCAAAGCATGGCCATGGAGAAATTATACTTGCTTGTCACTGTTCGTTTGGCCCTGCTGCATATTAATCACCCCCTTCAATTCCCAACCGAAAACTGTCTCCTCATAAATTGTCTCGGGCCCATGGCACAGTCTAGACTGCTAAACTGACATGAAAATAACTCTCAATCATTAAAATATATATATATTAAAAAATGATTTTATTCAAAAATTTAAATTGTTGTGTGTGGCTATTA
The DNA here is from genome assembly GCA_021533255.1 of Ceriops tagal. Classification (NCBI taxonomy): domain Eukaryota; kingdom Viridiplantae; phylum Streptophyta; class Magnoliopsida; order Malpighiales; family Rhizophoraceae; genus Ceriops; species Ceriops tagal. The sequence continues at coordinate 1,404,720 of CM038608.1, forward strand.
TATTTTAAACTCCAAGAACCTGTATCACTAAAACTCATCTGAATTGTACAGCTTTAATTTGTTGCAATAAAAAAAAAAAACATCAGCTGCCTTTTCCATTCTAATATCACCATTCTGCCATTTTTGTGAGCAGCTCCAAGGAAAAAGTAGTGCGTCATCCTAAATATAAAAGCCTAAAGGTAACGCAGTGTGGGTTTGAAACAAAAAATATTTTCTAGAAATAAATAAAAACAATATTTTCTAGAAACATAAGTGTGGGCTTGAAACAAAATATCATGAATCAAATTATACCTTCAACAATCTGCCAAAACAAAAGGGTGCTTGTTATGAAATCTTCATCAAACCTGGGCCAATATAAAACAAAATTGAGTTGAACTTAGAGGTTGGCCTCAAGACGAGTAAGTTCATTGCAGGCTTCAAGTAGCAATGCAGACGATTGAGAATTGGTTAAAAACTATTTGCACCAAAGGCTCATAAAATTCATCTGGGCATTATAAGGAACTGAAAGCAACTACCCTGTTCCATGTCTTTGCTCACCAACTCAAAAGCAAGCCAAGTTGGTGGCTTATAAACATAGAATCATTGCATGGATAAAAAGAATAAAACAATTTGACATACTAAATGAGGGCGACTAAGAAGATTGGTGGCGAGACCCGAAAAAAGGAAAAAAAGAATCTAAAAATCACAGCCATTATAAAAGTTTTCCAAGAATAGAGGTCACAAATGGGTGGTTGACAATGATAAGGTATCCTGGCAGATTTTAATGGCTAAAACTAGCTAGACCATGTATGTCATCCCGACTTGCAAGACGTTCATGTGGGGTACTCTCAGGTTGGCAGTGCCTCCTCTACAGTTTTTCCTCAAGAATGCATAAAAGTAGTTAATGACCAGCTTCTTGAGGAAAATTGAGTTTTTCTTTGCCCTCACATCCCCATGGGCAAGCAGATAAGTGAATCCTGAATCAATTGCTTCTCGCAGTGCGGAAAGCTCATATTCCAGACTTGGATCTTCATCCGCTGACATGACACTGGACGCCAATGTAGAGGAAACATCTTCTGCTGTAGAAGCTCCAGGCTCTTGAAGTCTTTGATCATGCATCAAAGGAATGCGAAGCTCATCAACGCCATCACCAAATGGCACTTCAGAATCCCTGGACCTTGCAGAAAAACTGTCCAAGTCCAGCTCGCTGGCATTCTCCAGTGCAAGATCTTGAGCCTCTCTACGCAGGAACTTCTCAAGGCTTTCAGCCAAGAGTTGCTCAAATAAATGGTGATCTTCCTTCCTAACATCTTTGTAACCATATCGAGCAACACATCGGAACATGTGGTAGTCTTTTGGGCAAACCCTTCGAAATAGAAACCTTTCCTCTTGAGGCACCACAGGCACAGGGACATACTTTATACAAACAAATATTATTGTGGAGTGGATCGCTGGAAGACTCAGTAGGAACTGTCCGAAGATTGAGGGAATACCTTGTACAAGCTCATTGTATAGCAATCCAATTCCAGGAACCCTCACAGTTCCCAGGGAGGAACCAAGCTCAAGCATGAAGTCCATGGATATCTTCTCCCTCACTTCACTCTGGTACTTCAACACACTCCCATAGTTCCAAATGTACATCAGGCACAGAAAGCAAGAGGCAAAAACTAGCGGAAGCCAACCACCCTCTCTAATTTTTGTTAGGACTGCAGACAGGTAGACAAGCTCTACCGTTCCAAATACAAGTGGGAAACACAAGGCCAGAAATAAGTTGGTCTGCCAAATTAAAAGCATTACAAGAGTCACTAATGTTGTGCTCACCATCATGACACCAACTTCAGCTATTCCTACAAGAAAAAAATGTGTAGCTTCAGAATACTTGCCACAATAAAATTAGCAATTAGCAAACTTGATTCCTTCCCTACACACAAGAAAGTAAAATTGAATTGTGATGCTGTACAGCATGCAGCAGAACTAGAATTAGAAACTGGCTGGCACTAGCAGCACCAGAATTAGAAATTAGCTGGCACTAGCAGCACCATATGAGCAGTTACAATAAAAACTTACTTTAGTTGTTCTGGGAGGGGTATCAATGTCAAAAAAATAAAAGGGGAAGAAGCACTGAGAGATAACTAAGCAAAATAAGTAGTCAATTTCCATTGAAGAATATGGCATCAATTCGTTTCATCATAACTTTTGACACCATTACCTTTTTTTTTTGTTCAATTTATTGGACATTTAGTGGATAAATGACGTAAGAGAACAAATCTGCATGTTATAACTCTAGAATATTATTGTAGAATTGGGAGGAAGAAGGAATACGAAAAGTACCATATGCATTGGCAATGTCTGTAGTGCTCTGGAAGATGGAAACAACAACTACACACATGATCATCAAAAAATAGTTAATTACAGGGATGTAAATTTGACCCATCTGCCTCTTTGAAGTGTGAATTATCTTTAATCTTGGGAAGCATCCAAGTGCCATGGATTGCTTGACACATGAAAAAGTAGCAGAAATCATTGCTTGGCTAGCAATCAGTGCAGCAAGGGTGGCTATGATGAACACTGGCCAAAAAAGACTATCTGTTTGTTCAAAAAATTCAGGAGCTTTTAGTGTTAAATTGAGTTCTTAACATTAACACTATACATGATAAATTACATTTCAAAAAGAGATTAACAAACAGCAGCAACAGTTACCTGGTACAGAAGTATAGAATATAGTGCTTGCAGAATTAGGGTACTTCATTAAATATGAAGCCTGGCCCATATAAGCTAAAAGGAGACAAGGAAAGACCACACAAGTGAAGGCAATCTGTGCAAGCAATATAGCATAGTTGAGCAAAATGCATGCAATGATTCTTCACATGAGGAATAAAGAAATAGAATTATGTGGAAAGAAACCTGTATGGCTCTGACAGAGAAATGCCCTAGATCAGCAAACATTGCTTCAGCTCCTGCAATGACAAATCATATGTTATCTTTAAACGGGTGTCCTTTCTCAAACTGGAAAAAACAAATAAGATGTTGTCTATTTGAGCATCAAGCAAAATCAATGTATAATTCATTGCAAAGTGTAAGTACTGAATTTGTTCATAAGATGGGGAACCAAAAAAAAAAAGCTTTCTATTCAAGAACTTAGCAAAACAGAATCCGTTTTCATTTCCAATGTCAAATTTGCAATAAATTACCATGGCTGTATTCCAACTAGCCCATCAACTTCTCCAGAACTCTCCCACATCAAGAACAGACAATTACGAAATGGATTTGCAAGTGGGAACCATGAAATAGACCAAGATCCCAATGTTGGTCAAAAAGTAAATATGCTGCAAACTTTTTTTTCAAAAAAAAACATATGGAGTTGATTATCCAAGTTTCTTTACCCAGAAAAGTTGTATGGGGCACATATCTATAGTTAATTTTATTTTAGCTTCTACTGCAAACCAGCATTTCGATAGGGGCTATTTAAAGCGATTTGTTTCCAGGAAGAACATTCAGATAATATGCAAGAAGAACTAATAAACCATAAAGAAATGCTGCCAAGTGGCTAGTCTGGAAAAGTCTTTAAATGTACTCAAAAAAATTCATTAGCTGTTCCACAAGGTAGTCATAACAATCAGCATAGTAACAGAGTAATCCATGAGCTAATCGAGTGACATTCTTAGCAGCAGTATGTACCTGTAATGCAAAGAACACATCCACCAAGAGCTGACCAGGCATCACCACTGTTTTTCTTGAAGAAGAGATATATGTAAAATGGATTGAATGCTCTTACAACAGTAACATCATGAATCACCACATTGTAAATTCCAATAGCACCAAGAGAGAAAAACCAGAGAGAGAGTATTGGAGCAAACATAACACCCACTTTCCCAGTCCCAAACCGCTGTATGCTAAACAATAGTAAAAGGAGAATGATCGAAACAATGACCAGGGCATCTGTGAACAAAATCAATCAGATTATTGGACATCTATTACAACATTTATTACTTGTTATCGTTGCATAAGAAACTAGAAAAAAAGAGCATAACAAATACTTTTAGCTAGTTCAATGCATCTGTTGAATATCTGTTATGCAAATTTTGTAGAGCACATTTTCTGTAGAATGGGGCACATTAATGAGATGACCAATTAATTTATTTAGGCAATGAAATAAGAGCTCAGACAGACAAATATCAAATAGCAAATTTGATTGAACAGTACAAAATTTTTGCATACAGTCATTGTGTGCTGTCTAAAAGGCATGATATTTCGTGATATTTAAATCATATAAATCTTTCACCTGGTATAACCAATAAATTTCTTTGGTTCTTTAGCACAAATTTACACATAAGCATAGCAATCCTAATTCTTTAAACAAAAAAAAGATACCTACTTGTACCAAATCCAGGTATTTCTCCCTGCAGACCACTCACAGCAGACATCACTGCAACAGACAGTGTGCAATCATTCATTAGTATCATGCCAGAGAGCAAGTAACAATGCTATCTCATAAGCCATCAGGACCACACCAGACACCTACTAACATTGTTGTGAAATAAATCATATCAGAAAATACTGTAGCATTCCTGTAATTCCAAGCAGGGGCCGTAGGATATTTCACACATGTTATTATTATTATTTCTAGAATGATGAACTGGTCTTTAAAGAAAATCAAAATGAAGAAGACACTATACGACAATATGGACAAAAATCTATGAGAAATTAATTCATGATTGATTGAAAAAAGCTCCACTGCTTCTAGAAGGCTATTTTGTGTCTGTGGAAGTTTTGTCCTTGCCAACAGACCATGCCCTCAAAATGTTGAGAACTCCAAGCACCAAATGCAAATAAATTTGAGCAAGTTCATTTATGGACATCATATTCATATTTCATCCATTATGTCCATCTTGATGTCTTTGCACAAATAAACTGAAAAACCTTACACATGGAATAAAGTCCCATAGCGGACACCAATGTAGGGGGAGGGATTACTGCCAGTATTTCTATGGCATGGGAATGTTAGATACCTGAAAACATGTATTAGAATATGATATTACTGTGTTTCAAACTAATTGTAACGTGCCCCTAGAATATGATCAGACGCTTGTATTGCAAGAGATTAGTAAGGTCTATTTTTTTAGGCATTCACCATATCATTTATTTTTTCCAGTTTTCTGCACAGAAACCTAGAAAGGTTAAAACCTGAGTTAATAAGGTCAGGTAGAACCTGCATTCTTGTGCAATCTTATGTTCTAAATGGCGGAGGGTTGATCCAAGTTCAGTCAATGGAAGACCATATTTTGTGGTAAATGTAAGTATGAAAATGTGGTTCAATGTAACTTGAAGTATGAGCTTCTAATTCTACAAGAACATTAAGCATCTATGTACCTGATATTGCCGGGGTCAAAATTCCATCCCCTATAATCATGGAAGTTCCCATTAGAACCAATAGCAAGAGAAGTGTTTTCAAGGACGACCTCCTTTCCAGGATCTCTTTTATGGTTAAAGCCCTTTCCAACTCTGGCGTGGGTAATTTGAGCCTAAAGCTTGAGATACGTTCATCAGCTGGCTGATGATTTGGCAACTTATTAACCTTTGCATATCTGGAAATTAGCGAGTAGAGAGCAAATGTTCCTCCTATAGTCAGATTCATTGATGTGTTAACAAACATGTCTTGTGATATTACTAAAAAAAATGCAAAGAGAAATAGTAACCAGGATAACTTTTACCTTCTCCATTGTCATTTGCTTTGAGCACTACAAAAATGTATTTTGCTAAAGGAAGTAAAGCAATTGTGTACATAACCAGTGACAAAGCCCCCAAGACATCAACTTCTGACTCGATCTGCACCTTACTGAACACATCTGCAAAGACATACAAAGGGCTTGTGCCCATGTCTCCGTACACCACACCAAGGGTTTGAAAGGCCAACATAAGTGTATTCCAAAGGGCGGGTTCCTGATGTATAAAAAGTAATTGAGTTCAGTGGCTAAAAATTAATCAGGTCATTGGGCCTGTTTTTCTTATCTCACAGCAATTCTCGAAAAAGTGTATTTGCATGAATTTTGAAGTAAACAAGACCGGCAGTTCATGCATGAAAGCTCTTTAAGAATGCCCAGTACCAGTAGTTACATTGGGATTTGATACAAGCTCCTCACATTTCAAATGGTCTTCATGGAGGGAAAACAACATAAAGATTTTTCCATAGAACTGCATAAACACACCTTATTTGGGCAGATTTTATCCTTATAACCACAAAATTGTTCCCCTTCTTGCAGAAAAATTTCAATTTACCAAACTCGATTTCTTTATTATGGTGTACCTCTGAAAAGGCTTCTACAAAATAAGTAAACAAGATGGATCAAACCTCACAAGATTCTGTGGTCTGTGAAACATAGTGGGGAACAGCACAAGGTGGCCTAGACCAAACCAGATTGATCTGTCTTCCCCTCAATGGCTGCTGCTAAACCTTTTGATACACACAGTGTTGATCTCCAAGTCATACAGTTATATGCCAAGCATCTAATATATTAATAAGAGATACATAAATGGCTTCGGGCACCTTTCATCTTCAAATAATAGTGCCTAGTTTCATCTTTTATCAGAAAAATAGACTTAAAAATTACTGAACATATAGTTACTCCATCTTTTTCAGCATTTATCTACATTACCTTGTCCAGATTCATGGTTTTACTCATGTTTTTTAGTACCAAAAGAACCCTAAAAAGGGCACATATTCAGGAATACATGTGGGGTGGCCTTTAACAATTCAATTGCAATAAAGCACAAAAAAGGGTGAGAATGTGAATAGGAGGTAATACCTTAGAGTGGTGGCTAGTATGAGCAACAGCAATCTCCATTGCTTCAACATCAAATGAATCAACCCTCTTGGGCTTCTTTACCAACCTCCTCCTCACGGGTCCATACACTTCTCCTCCATGATTTCTATCATCCGAAGACCATGGAGGTGACTCGGAATCCACTTCACTCCCATCCACCCACCTAGAGTCGCTTCCTCCTCCTCCTCCTCCTCCACCATCACTGCTAGTGCTCCCTGCCAATCTCACACTGCTCTCCTCAATCCCGTCTCCTTCTTTCATTCTCAACCAGAAACCCCACAGAGAGCAGGCTTAGAAAAGGTCCAATCTTTTATTTTGGTGAATGAAAAAGTCTCAATCTTGGCGTCCCCAGACACCTTCCTTGGCGGTTTTCCGTTCAAGACAGAACTGGGTTTGCTAGAACATGTTTGTTCTAGATTGGAGAAGTTGGGACTTGCAAGACCATGACTTTAGGTGGTTGTGTTCTTGTTAGAGAAATACACCATCTCTTTCATTGCAAGAGACAAGGGGAAAGACAATCATAACTACGGGACAAAAGTCCGAGTTGCCAGATATTATGGAAACAAAATAAATATATAAATAAAACCTTTTTTTTTTAATGAAAATTAGACGTTATTTCATCGGCTTCTTCTGGCCATGAACGATCGCCCGTTGGACATCCAATCTATGCTTGCCTGCCATTGGATCCATACCAATTCTCACACACGTGGCATTAAGGAATTTTGCGAAATTTAAGACCCCGTGACACACAGTGAATTCGACGTACCTGGAAGACATATTTACATATCACGTGCTATCATTGTTGATAACACGTTTTTAATCTTTTAACGCCGGTGATACACAAAAAAATATATTTCCAGGTTATAAAAATAAACATCATTTATTATTATTCTCATTAATTTCTTCTTATAAAATTGATGTATCATTTGAACATTATTAAGTATAATATATTCTTTTATGTTCAATATTAATATTAATAAATTTAAATTTTTATCACTGCGTCAAATCCTTTAAATTTATTTTTTTGCTAAAATAAGGCTCATGGTCATGACTCAAATTTAGATTAATATAGAAAGAGATACACCGAGTTATTATTACTTTAATTAATAATATAAGCATGTTTTCAAAAAGTTCTAAGTTGACTGCATGTTGTAATAGAACTTGTAGGGAATTTCATGAGTCACATTAATTCTAGATTTCATTGTTAGTATTATTATCATTTTTCTATATTTGCTGATACCTTTCGGAAGTATTATTTTACACCTCAGGGATTTGACAATTTGACAAAAAAAAAAATGCTTTATAGATAATAAAAATAAATAAATAAATAAATAAACAAACTAGTTCTAAGTCCTTTTTCTTGTTTCTTAATGATTTCATAATAAACGATATGCATAGACCCCTCCATAAATCCTATACAAGAACAAAGAGTTCTTACATGCAAAATTAGTTAATTAATTTGTTCTTTCCTGCCAACAATAACAACTTTTAAGAACATTAAGAAGAAGAAAAAAAAAAGAACTACACTTTTATTAAATCTAAAATCACGAAAATAAACTAACTTAACCAAAAGGTGAAAGAAATTTGTGAAGGTTTGGGGATTTATTTTTCTCACCAACCGTATCTTTCAATTGTTGAAATTCTGTGCAGTTTTCATCGACACTTTTCTTCTTTTTTTTTTTCCCCCAAAGTTTTAAGCCACAAAGACTAATCGTAAGTAGTTAGATGAAATTCAAGAGTTACATAGTTAATACAATAATTACTAATCATTTTTATGCACAGAATATTAGGTGAGATGTTATATCTTAAAAGTCTTTTAGTTCTTTTTTTAATCTTTAACACTAATATTCATTTAAACATTTAATTTTCTTTTTGTTAGCAATTAATTTGACGTTTCTTGAGAAAGGTCAAAGGTAATTGGAAGATAAATTGTACATACTAAAATAAGTGAGAAAGAAAAGAAAAAAGAAAAACACTGCCATATGACATAACTATATCATGGAATTAGTATGGATATACAGATTCATGAATGCCAAAATAAAGAACAATATTAAATACAATCAAACTAAGATGTGACTTAAAATTAGAATTTCAAATTTCAATCCAATTTGAGTAACTTTTTTACTCGTATCTTTGATTATTCATGCAATTAAACTCTTATACTTATTTTTGAAAAATATTTTCTGCAATTCACAATCATGGCATCTTATGTTAATACATTACTCATACATTTAAAATAAAGTAATTCAAATAAAATTAAAATCATTGATGTATAACACACATCATGTTTATTCAACAGATAATTTGTTCTAAAAAAAACTTGTTATTACCAATAACAGTATCCTTAATCATAAGTTAATAATTAGTATGAGATGAGATAGAAATGGAAGTCAACCGGTCATTATCATTCGAAAAATTGAGTTAATCAACCGGATTGGCGATTGATCGAGAATAGCTTCAATGTATCACTTGTTCTATTTTATTTTTATTAGGAGATTTAATGGTAAACTACACAACAACAATAATTGTAAGCCCTTTATATTCTCTTTGAAAATTAGAATCGAAAACCTAAAAAGCAAAAGCAAAAAAGCAATTGGGCTAAAAGGCCCAGCAGCTAAGTCCGTTTACAAAGTGCGGCCTTTATATAAACTGACCCTCTTTCGATCTGGCGCACCCACTATCAGAAAATTTGCCTATAAATAAAATACATAACCACGGCAGCAGAGGCTCTCTCAGCATCTCCCCCCCACCTCTCTCTCTCTCTCTCTTTCTCTCTCTCCCTCCCTCTCTCTCTCACACACACACACAAAAAGGTAAGGTTTAATTTTTGAGTAGCGTTCCTTGTTCGTTTGTTCGATCTCTCTTGTATTTGTGCCAACTGGAAACCCTAACAGACCCACCCTTGCTTCCTTTTTTTTTTTTTTTGTCTTTTTAATGCCGATATTGGCTTAATTTTCGATGAAAGTTAGTTGCTTTATTTATTTATTTATCATTTTGGGGAGTGTGGGGGGGGGGAGCTTCTTGTTAGATAAAGTGGGTTTCTGAATTTTGGGGGTAATCGATCGTGTTTTGTTGAAATCATTGTTTTAATTTATTTTCTTGCCTTGACAAGTTCGGTGGGGGTGGGGTAGTGGGGAAGAGGAGTTGCTTGAGTCTGGAGGAAGAAATATTTTTGGGTCTAATTTTGCGTTTTTTCTAGGGTTTGGTGGTGGTGGTGGTTGCTTGGTTAAGCTAGATAATGGCTCGGGTTTACGTTGGAAATTTGGACTCAAGAGTTGATGAGAGGGATCTTGAGGATGAATTCAGGATGTTTGGTGTTCTTCGCAGGTACTAATCTCTGATGATTCTTTCTCCTTTTATTTTTGTGTTTTTTTTTTTGGTGTAGATTTTATGCAAGCTGTATTTAGTGCACAGTCTTAGTTTTACCGTTTGCGTTGATGTTAACCTCGCCGCAATAGCCACGCTGCTATAGTTTGGATGCTGGTCAGAACCTGTGGTGTGCTTGCAGTTGATTATTTTAGGCTGTTGGAGGATTTTAGCTTTTAGCCTTGCTTGTGTATTGTTGCGTTTTGGCAATTTGGATATTATTTCTTATGCAACATTTATGCAGTGTATGGGTTGCTCGAAGGCCACCAGGCTATGCATTTGTTGAGTTTGATGATCGCAGGGATGCTTTAGATGCTATTCGGGCATTGGACGGTCAGTATATTAGTTCATTCATATATTCTTTTGTCGGGAGTTGGCAGTTTGGTGTCCCTTACCTACTTTTATAGATTTCTTCATTTTCTCACTGATCTGTAAACTGTTGCATCCTTTCCAGTTTCTTTATTCTGATGTCATTTTTATTTCTTTGTTAATGTCATCTTTTGTCTTTATGGTTCATATTTTCATGGGCTGCACTTTGGATTAGTTGCTTTATGTTCTATATTAAAATTTTAGTTGTTTTCTTTTTGCTTTCACTTTGAGAGATATTGTTGGCTGGATGAACAAATATTTGTAGCATGGCTATTATCATTATCTTTCTATAGGAAAAAATGGGTGGCGTGTGGAGCTTTCACACAATTCCAAGGGAGGTGGAGGTCGTGGTGGACGTGGACGTGGTGGAGGTGAGGACTTGAAGTGTTATGAGTGTGGCGAACCAGGTCATTTTGCTCGAGAATGTCGCTTGCGTGTGGGCTCACGAGGCTTGGGAAGTGGGCGTCGTCGAAGCCCCAGTCCAAGACGTCGTAGAAGTCCCAGTTATGGGTATGGGTATGGGCGCAGGTGCGTTGAGTAATTCCACCCCTCCCCCCTCCCCCCCCGCCCCAAAGAATGCTGTATGTCTTGTAGTTAGTAGGAATTCGAAGGACAAAGAAATTGACCTGTGCAATATGTCTGCAGATATAGATGTGAATTTACATATATGTGTTTGCAATGATATACTTGGAAAACAAACATTTCCTTGATTCTAAGACCATCTATTCATTGCTCAGTAGTTTTGCTTGATCTTGCATGCTTTTCTTGAGTCCAATGAAGAGAAATTGGGCCATGCTTTAGTTCCCACATGGACCTTTTGTATGAAGTTTAATGTCTTGTCTTCCTTTTGATTGCATGCAAATGATAGGTTCTAGCAATTAACTAGCTTAACTATCAACAATTTGTAAGCTTAATTATCTATTCTTGGTGCTGTTTCGATATTTTCATTTCACAGGAGCTATAGTCCCCGTGGAAAAAGGTCACCACGACACCGTAGTATTTCACCTCACCGTGGTCACAGCTACAGCAGGTCCCCGCCATATCGCCATGCCCACCATGATTCCCCTTATGCTAACGGGTACATTGGGCTTCAATCTATAGATTCTGGGCAAAAGATCTAGTTGTTTCACTGCTATACTCTATTCAGCTATTGTGAATTCTATGATGCAGTATAGACAACGGTACTGCTGGTCACCAATGTTATAAACCAACTGCTTAACTTAAAAGTGGTTCTTGAGATGTTGGAACTTGGATGTGGTCAGATATAATGTGATGAAAACAAAAATTTTAAGTGTGAGGCAAAATTTACATTATCATGTTTGTTTCCAATTTTTCATACCATAATCCTTGAAGATATATCTGTGACCATGCTGAAGTGAGGATTTTTTTTTTTCTTTTCTTTTTGTGAAATGGCATGAGAATGCATTCCAATTTATATCCATGCTTGTATTTGCAGAGATTAATTCTGAAGCCAAGACTGATTCAGACTGTAAGGGCATTATGGAAGCATTATCTGAAATGTAGGGTAGGACCAAGTGAACATCCAAGATCTATGTTATGTTCATGTCATGGCAATGAGGTTTGTAGAAAGCTGGTTTGGGACTACTTCATCAGGTGTTTTGGCTGCTAAGTGGGTTCTTTGGACACTGTTTTAGATCGGCTTGCTGCCTGCAGCTCGAAACTGGGAGGTCTCTTTCATACTTAAATATCTATCTTATTCCTGTTGAAGATTTGGTTGACTTGTTATTGTAATTTTCCTGTTTGAGATAATTTCTAAGTGTTTTACATGTTTTGTTTTGAGGTGTGGTTGTCGGCTAAAACAGCATCGTTTCGCCACTTTACTGCATCTTTCCGCACATGGTTTTTCTGCATCTCTGCTTCTGTGCACATATCTACTACTCGTTGCTCTACGTGTTGTTCGTGTTATTCTGCTTGAACTACATGTTGAAACTGCAAAAGCTCAGAAACTTGGTTGCCTGCAACACTGTTTTAGTGCATTCTTCTGCAACAAAGCCTGTGTCATTTACAACCTTTACATCTCTGCTAGCTGCTTCAAGATGGTGAAGCTATTCATCTCGTCTGCACTTCTCTGCACTTTGTTGTTTAGTAATATTTCTTCAACTAGCATTGAATCCGCAATTGTTGAGGAACCTGGTTGCATACAACCATTCTTATGTGGTATGCATCAACAGTGCGTCTAATCTAGATTTTAGCACTAATCTTCCATGGGTTCAAGCATTTGTTGCCCTTTCAGTATCCTGTTCATGCCAAAGTTGAGTGGCTCCAAGTGACCTTTAAAGGAAAGAATCGCAGAAAAAACAGTTCTCAATTGTTTGAATAGTTAAGAGTGGTAGACCTGATGTGGAAATTTCATGCTATGCTGCATGTCTACCTGTGTACTTTACATGGGTTGGGGCCTTAGTACTTACATCAGCATCAAAGTGCAGAAGCTTCCACTTCCCTCCCAATTTGCCACTCCTCTTATTGCTAGAACTTGGGTATGCTTCTGAAATTGGTAACAAGGTTTTTTCTTGGATTGATTGCCAAATGGCTACTCATCCGAGTGGTGGAGCAAGTGATACTATGGACATATATGAATTGTGTTTCCAGTAATCTTTTAGTCCCAGCACCAGCAACTAGGAGTGCTCCAAACATACCTCTCTGACTTGTCTTAGAATATGAGTACCCGTGCTTGTGCATATATGGATGGCTTCCTTTGGACTGCCTTTTGCTTTGTACTTGCCAGCTTGCAGTCATTTCTATGATGTAGGTCATGTTGTGGGAGTTGTATTGTTCTCCGTATCTTCTCTTCTTTGTTCTGTTGGTAATATCATGAATGATGTTTACTTCTGGGTACACGCCTTTCCTTTTTTCAGTATAAAATATTACATTTGATGCAATTATAGTAATTTTAACGATGAAAGGATCCACCTGCCGGTGTGAACCATTGAGCCAGGACAAAAAAATTAGCGCGTGGTGTCTCTTCACTTAGGTCTATTGGCCAAATAAGTGTTCACATGCCCCTTATATGAAGCCTTGCATCATACCGAGATTTAACCCCTTCTTTTGGGCTCTTTTCCGCATGGTTATCGTAAACAATTACTGGCCTTCAAATTCACGGACAATTTTCATAATTAGTGACTAGGCCTGGGAAGAAATGTCGGTTGTCTTTCAAATGAGTCTCTAGTAAAAAATGAGTTTGCATGCTCTTTATGTGAGACCCTGCTCACCACTAGAACAAGCCACATGGGTCATCTGTTTGCTTTCGAGATTTTGGCAAATTTTTACGCCCCATGTTCAGATGGTAGAGCTAAGAATCCACCTTAGTCCCTTGGCCTCGATTTGCTGTTTTGGGGTGTTGCAAGTTCTTCTTGTTGTTGCTCCAAAATGTACCTTTCTCGCACAATGACATTTTGAGACGGAGGGGCGCAGCATCAACGCCAAGACGTTCCCAATCTCGACGCCTTCCTTCCATCTGATGACTCGAGAATGGAAGAGGAGCCCCGCGCTTTGGATCTAATGTAACAACGCTTTCATCTGCATGTTTTGATTATAAAAGGATATTCTCATTTCCAAGTCAATTTAACCATCGTTGCCAAAACTTCTAGAGTTAACGAGGCCCCGTGCAATCAATAGAAAGTTTATGAAGAACCGTTTCATCGTTCAGGGTTGAGCTTTGAAAGTGAAGCATTTGGAGATGACTAACAATACTGTCATGGAGAAGCAAAAGCTAGACGCCCTTGATATTCTTGAAGAAAATCTAGTAATCTCTACCAATAGCATCAACTTCCCTATCTTCACTTTACTTGTATCCCCTCCTCCTTTTTTATGTTGTTCTCTCGATCTGCCAAGAATTTTTCTTCCAAAGGATTGTGGTTGAGGCCATTATGATAATTTCACCTCCTGTCCACCGTTAGCCATCGGTGGCCAATACCAGAGTTCATGTCTGCACTAAGATATCTCTTTTTTGAGTAGTTTTTAGGATCATTGGCATATAAAGATACTTGACTATTAGCATCAGCAATTCAGAATCTGACTGAGAGTCCCATTAAATTTAGAACTACGGATTTTCAACTGAAAAACAAGGCATCTCAATGTAGCCAAATTACCAAATAGCTTCTGCTATTTGTTCATCTATTTGATAGTATTTGGTGGAGTTTCTGAAATTTAGCTTGAACATTCATGCTGAATGAAGCACCAGATATGTAAATGAATTTCTTGTACCAGCAGAACAAAAAGAAAGTAAAGCCAATCAGAACATGGCAATATTCTCCATCTCAAGGCAACTCTCAAGCATATGCTTGAGAAACTGAAGGCTGAATTTCGAATTTCTGATGGAAAACAGGATGACGACACATTGTACACGACTCTAATTCAGTTGCCACTTACCAGTTGTATACAGTTCAGATTCTGTGCTTTAGGTGGCAAAGTCATTAAACCAGATTATCTTCCGCAAAGCAAGCTTCTATCAGCGTTACAGGAGATACCTGGATTATGCTTAATGAGTGAAATATGACAGTAAACAGGGAATAAGAAGGGGATGGAGCCTGCGATGTGTGTGTTTGTTCTTTTTTTTTATCTCCGGGGGGTGGGCGATGGCAGGTGCAGACATCAGGTCGAGAGAAAATTCACACAAACTAGAAAGATTACTGACTGGATTTTCTGATTTGCAATATAATCCAGATCCCAGAATAATCATCGGGAACACAGAGATCATTGAATACCTCAGGATACAAACTCTTCACAATGAAGTGATACATGGAACATATGTCTAAAGCTCTAATTTATTCCATGGCTCATATCAATAATTGAAGAGAAGATGGCTAAAGACTGCCTTCATTTGGCCTCTGAATTGATCACCCTCTTCGCAAAAGATGGCAAACAGAAAGATGCTGTGTGGATCTGAAATTAGAACAATGGAAACCATCAGTTCAAAGGTGCAAGGTCTTCTTAAATTTTATGAACTGTGTCAATGAATTGTATGCAAGAAAGCCAACTTTCACTGGGTTGGATAACACACCTCTGAATTGTAAAATTTCAAAGGTCGTATTGATTTGCTCTGTTTGTCATTGGCATCAATAGGATTTACCGGATGCTTAAAATCAACAGGAGGTCCCCCAGTGGAGCAAAGCATGAAACCAATCACCCCACTGAAACCAAATACAAGAAGCAACATCAGCATCATAAAGGCGCACATAAATAAAGCAGGTCATTGCATGCAGTAAAATCCATTTAATGCATCTAACAAGGGGTCTTCAATTACTCATAGGAGATCCCCATTGTTCAGTGCATTAACGCAAAGAAAGGGAGTGGGAGTGAAAAAGTGGATGGAAAGGAGCAAGCAAAAAAAACCTTGGATAAGTAGGTACAGTAGTCCATGCGTAGTTTACAGAGCCTTTAAAGATCTGTCGACAATTAGCCACAATATCCTCAATGATGTGCATGTGAAGCCAGATACTTTCTGCTTGAGTACACACAACTCCTCCTGGACGAAGGGCCTTTGCAACTGACTCAAAAAAGGGCTTTTCAAAAAGTTCTTGTGCTGGACCTGAGATATAAAACACAAGAACATGTGAATGGAAAAGATAGCAAATCAAGAACTAAAAGGATAACTTATGACTTGCCAACTAATAGGAAATTTGACAAGTTGTGAACCGAAGGATGATTAACAGCCAATGAACAAAAAGAATAAACACAAGTATGGAAGGGCAGCAGGTTACAGAGTTACAAATTACCGATAGGGTCAGAAGAATCTACAATAACTGCGTCATAGGTTCCACCAGTAACAGCCTTCAAGAACGCAACACCTGGAATATTTGAATCCACAAGGTAAAATAAACTGACCAGAGGGAGGTTTTGCAAACAATAAAATGAGGAAAAGTTACTCATACCATCACCAACATGAAGTGTTACACGTGGATCCTCAAAGCCAATTGCCACATCAGGGAAAAATTGTTTAGAAACCTGATAGAACCACAATATAACATAATATCCAGATTGTTTTTCAGGAGTACTTGAAACTTAATGAGCCCACAAATGCACATCATTGGAGCCATTCTGAAAGAATTGACATGATGAGGTTGCACCACAATTGTCCAAGTTAATTATTATTATTATTAGTATTATTATTATTATTATTTAAAATAGCTCAATGGTATTCTGAACATTAAAAAAGGAAAACAAAACATGAGAAATTTAACAGATGAGAGATTGTGAATAGTTGACTCACATCAACCACCATTTTATCTATTTCACATATATCAATATGCTCAATAGAAGAATGTCGAGCCACTTCCCGCAGGACCCCACCATCTCCTCCACCAATAACCAAAACCTTAATGAAAGAAGCAGCAACGAAGAACATTAGAATTCTGAAATAGTATCTATTATGTTTGCTGCTACTAATGAATTATTATCTAAGTCAACAAAATTGATATTTCACTTCTGCCTTTCTTCTAACATGCTGGAGGGGAGTCTCATAAACCTGATGATACATTTGAAACTCAAATTATCAATGTTGTTTTTGACTTCCTATTTTGATATTTTTTATCAAATTCTTAGGAGCTTATGGTTTAATTCTTGATGTTTCACTTTGGCTTCTCATTTAAATTGATACTCTGTCAAAATCACACAAATGCGTTGGCACAAATAGTCTTAAAGAGAAGGATAAAAATTGAAAAACCAATGTGTTAAAACATCCCAAAGACAATTGCAGCACGATAAACTACTTATTTTTTCTCTAACATGTCACTAGTCATTTTGGATTTTGGAACCTCCACAATAAAATAGAATTGAAAAGCCTCATCCACCGGCAACATATTTGGAAAAGTATAGGCACAACATAGTTTAAAATGCAAGACAAAAAGAAAAATTGCACTTAATTGCTATTCTATTGTGATGTATGTTATGTATGTAATTTCATTTGAAAATCTTCACGTTTCAAACAAACTCCCATAATTGGATTCAACCGGAAAACAGATTAGTACCTTCTTGGGGCTTGAAATTGAGCAAAGTGGGAGGTGAGTAATCATCTCCTGATATGCACATTCATCCCTCTCTGTCAGCTGAATCACCCCATCCAAAACAAGAACCTTTCCATATGTTGCGGACTGCAAATAGATCCAACATGTAATTTGGCATCCACATCCTTTTGGGGTGGGGGCTGGGGGTTGGGGATGGAAGAACAGGGGGTGGGGCAAATTTAGTCTGCTTGAAAACTGGCAAATCCCTTAAACAATGATATACCTGAAAGACCATAACATTCTGGTAGTCAGACTTCCCTTGAAACAAGATCTTCTCTACCTTAAGGGAATGTGCCTCTCCTGCAGGTTCTCAACGTGAAATTATGAAGCTTAAGAAAATGATAAAACTCTAAAAAAGACAAGGTGCCGGAATCAGCAGGGAAGGGAGCAATTTCAGTAAAGAACACAAGCTTCATTATAAATCAAAACCAATGAAAACAGCCAGCGCAGAAACCAAGTACTAATTGAAGCTGAAACAAGATATCCCAAAACTAGTAGATTAAATAAGAAAACAGTTCAGCAATGCCAACCACGCATAACACACTCTAAGAATAACAAATACTATAGGAAAAACCATCTTAGCAGCCAAAACTCGAACTTCGTAGAAAGCTTGCAAACCCAATTCCACAAAAATGAACAACAAGAACACAACCCAACTAAAGATTGAGGTAGGATTGAAGTAGATAACCCCCAACCACTTCTGGGTTTCATAATTTATACATAACCAAACATCAAGAGAGGTAAAATAGGAGAAAGAAAGGAGGCAGAACATGGAAATAGAGAAAGAAACATACCAGGCCACATTGGGCTAATCTCAGAGAACCAACCAGGGATAACAGTTGAGATATAATCTGGGTTACCGTTATTTTCCGTCTCCACGGCCTCAATTGTAGCAGAGACGCCATTGTCTTCCTCTTCTCTCCCCCTCTTCACTGGCAAATCACTGGCTGCAGCAATACCCTCTTCAGCCATGGACACCACCCTTCACACACACACTCTCTCTCTCTCTCTCTCTCTATTTCTCTCTCTCTCTCTATTTCTATGTGTGTGTGTGTGTGTGTGTGTGTGTGCGTGGAGCAACTAAAAACCTGAGAGAGTTCAACCTAACCAGGGGTACCGAGAAAGTGAACGGCCGCCACCCACCTTTTTTATACATAATAATCAAGATCCTGATTAAATGATATGAATGTTCGTTACTTTATAATAGAACTCTAAAAAAAATAATAAAAAATAAAAACTTACAAATATAATCATTATAATTAGTCAAATTCAAGATTATATAAATTGGACACATTATTTTTAAATTCAAGTCTCATCAAGCGTAGTGTTTTATGTGATTGAAAAGATTATTTCATTATTAAAAAATAATATTAATAATAAAAATTACTAATATTCTTATAAAAAAATAAAATAATAATGATTAGATAATGAGAATAAGAGTCCCACTCTGCAAGAATCTGCTTAGTAAAGACGCGACATTTGCGTTGTAATTGTTTCCCCCCCCCCCACCTCCTCTCTCTCGTATTCCTTCTATTTTTTTATTAGATATATATATATATATAAAATATAAATTCACATCACTTAAATGTAATTATTAATAATTATATATTTATAAATTAATATTGAGTTGTATTCATTCGTGGATATCCCTCTAAATCTTTCGTTATTAGTTCCTAATGAGTGAATAAGACAAATGGGGTAGGTAGCTAATTGGGCTGCAAAAGCTGTCATCACACACGGATTTTCCCTCTGAATTCGGCTTTGTGATGATGGCTGTCTAATTTTTTTAACTTGGGGTTTTTTTTTTTTATTTTCTTTTTCACATTGGGGCGTGGCTTTCCTACCCAATTGACACAGCTACAAAGCAGGGCAGAGACACTGCAAAAAATGTCATTTGCTGGGGTTGCGAAGGATTTGCAAATCGTATTAATGGTCGAAGTGGCCAAAAAATCCGCCACCCTATTAGCTTTGCAGTAGACATGAATGACAAAAATGCAAACTGTCCGATATCTTCTCATCAATTTCTGACCGGCAGACCGCAAATTGAATTGAGGGTGGGCGTCATGGACACCCTTCCATCACGTTGAAGTTAATCATTCGTTATAGATTCAAGATTAAATATTGAAATATTTTTTTTCTGATTTTTTTTTTTTTTGCTTCACCAAAATTTGATGTTGTTTGCACAAAGAAAAATTGAACATGCTCCATCCATAAAAAAAAAGAAAAAAAGAAGACTACATAGACACACAAAGTTTTATACTATATACATTATATTATTATATATTATAAAAATACTATTTTATACAATATAAAGAATTTTCACATGAATATTATTATAA
Organism: Ceriops tagal; assembly: GCA_021533255.1. Classification (NCBI taxonomy): domain Eukaryota; kingdom Viridiplantae; phylum Streptophyta; class Magnoliopsida; order Malpighiales; family Rhizophoraceae; genus Ceriops; species Ceriops tagal. The sequence continues at coordinate 1,424,616 of CM038608.1, forward strand.
ATTCTTTTTTATATATTTTACCTGTAAGGTGTGTTCGAAAAACTTTTACGCGAAAAAAAAAAAAAAAAAAAGAGGAGGCTGTCCACAAGGCGTCAATGGGGTTTTGTTTATGCGGATGGGAATGCAAAATTCGGGACGCTTAGGTTTGAACAAATTATAAGATAATAAATTGAAAAACGTGGACCCAGAAATGGTAATGGCGAATGGGGGGGAAAGGATGCTCTGAAAAGAAGCCGACATTTCAGAAGCGAATGACGGTGTGATTCGTGAAAGCCACTCACTGGTCGGTTTCGGATCTATCTCGCTGGGTCCCTTTTAAAAATTAATGAATTTTAATCATAGAAAGCTGTCCACATGGTTAAAGAACTATGACCTCAAACCCCCCCCCCCCAA
>CM038608.1:1425108-1467895 GCA_021533255.1 Ceriops tagal
TTCTAATTTTATTAAATTTATTTATGGAGTGATTTGATATAAAATTGAAACGTGGTAGTAGTGTAGATTATACAAAAGATTTTTCTTTTTTTTTTGTTTGTTTTTTGGGCTAGTACCTGAAATTAAATCTTGTAAGAAGTGCTTAAAAATGAAAAATGGACAGAGAGAATGAGATATACCTTCTTGATGATACACTGAATTTTTTTTTTCTTTTTTGGTTTTTTAATATTTGAGGCTGCCAATGATAACACTCGTACTTACTGAATTTTTTTTTTTCATGTATTCTGAAGAACGATTTTTAGGAACACTCGATCAAAAGTCAATTAGTCCACAGGGAATTAGTAGTCGGTGTGTGCTATTGATTGTTCTCGTGGCCGGCCGGCCGGCTATGTTGACTTCAAAAAGCGAAGTCCATTGGTGGCATAAAAAGATTTTTTTTTTTTTGTGGGGGAGGGGGGGTTTTGTTTTCTACAAGTGAAATGGAAAAACATGGTTTGGTATTTATAATTTTATTAAAGAAAATTGTGTCAAATATATACCATAAAATAAAATATATTAAGTCATTATATTAAAATATAAATAAGTTAACATAAAAACTGATAAAAATTACTGACTATTCTGATTTCATATAAAAATAAATATATATTTAATTTTACCAAATAGTTTAATAGACATTCGAATTAATGGCCTTGTTAAACCAATGAATGCTCCGAATTAATGGCCGTCATAGTGCATTAATTTGCAGCTGCTTTGACAGTGCTCGCCATGCAACCAAAAAGTTGGATTTAAACCCTCCTTTTCTCGGGATCAACCCAGGCACTGAGCTGCTGCCCCCTCACTGCTAATTCCTCTCTTGTTACTTTTTTTTTTTTTTTTTGGTATATGTTGGTGCATGAAGTGCTGAAAAGTAACTTTTAATTTCTATTTTATTTGTAATTTAATTTTTATAATTTTTTTTTTAAGTATTGATGAATTGAGTGAGAAAAAATATGGCTGTGTTTCAGTTGAAAAAGAGAAAGAAATTTTTAAACTTCATAAATATGAGCGATAGACACAGTTATTTTTTTGGGTAGGGAATGATGGCATTAGAGCGAACCATTCCAAATTCGATGTATGCCCCAAGAGTGCATCCCGTCACACATTGCACGGGCATAATCCAACCAAATTTTATAACCCTTTCACATTCAGAACACTAACTATGCATGCAGGCAATGTATTTATTAATTATTTTTAAATTATTTTTTCTTGCTCATTTTTACTATTTCTTTTTTTTTTTCAAACTCTATGCAATTGGGCCCTACCACATGTGTATTTCATATTGGAGAATTGAAACACTAATACATATGTCAATTTTGTTGTGTCATTCTTCGGTATTGAAAAAAAAAAGAAAAGAAAAGAGAAAAACACATTTGTTCATCCGATTATTTCTTTTTAATCTTATACACATGTAATTCATAAAAAAAATCATCTTGACTGGGTAGTCTAATGTGAGCTTGAACGAATTAAATGTTAAATTAAATAAATGATTTTTTGTTCAGTCTTACTTCGAAAGAGTTATAAATATATAATTATATGCACCACATTTGCAGCAATATGAATTATAAATTTTGATTTTTTTTTCCATACAAAGCAAAATAAAATAAATTTTGTGCACATCGCGGGATTGTGTCTACTCTTGCACACAGTCCGCAAGCTTGCTGTTATTCTTTTTTTTTTTTTTTTTTGACACGATCAAGTCAAGAAGAAACACTAAACATGCGAGATAACAACTCGTCACACAATCCACACATATTGACACATATTACTGCATTTGTTGTGCAACGAAGTGTGGTTACCTTAAACAAAAAGGTGACAAATGTAATAACCCAGAAAATAAAAATAGGTCCCTTCTTCATAAATTGGCTTTCCGACACAAAATGGGCTACTACTTCGTAGAGGTTCATTTGCTCTAATCCACAATACAGAACATGGGCTACATGATGAAAATATGATCCGCAGTGTTTGGAGTATTGTGTTCATTCTCTCACTCTCTCTCTCTTTTTTTTTTTTGGGTTCCTAAGAAACAGATGTGGCCCATAATAGGAAGGAAGCCACATGAAAAATATATTGAAGTTCATGGGCTCTTCTAACGACATTGCTCGTCTCACGTCACAGCGTTCATCCGTTCTCCTCCACCTAATCCTACTTTGCCACTTTCTGCCGGTCCTCTGTGTTTTGAATTTCTATTCTCTCTGTCTGTGTATATGTAGTCTTCCTACACATTGTTAATTCTTCAATTAGGAATCTGCCATTCGTTTCCCATTTTTCCTCATTCCAATTCGTTGGTCTAATGTCAACTCAAGCTGGTCGAGATTGCAACGTCTGTTCCAAATTTGAAGTGAATGTTATTTTTTGTATGATAATGGTTGGTAGTGGGTATAAGGAGTTGCTAAACAGTTTTTTAATTGCTCCTTTGTAAGACCAGGTTGTCCATGCTTTGTGGTTTTGTCAATTGCCGATTATTTTCTCGTAGACTTTGGTAAATTATCGGACGATGAGGCTGATCTCAATGCTAGCTCTCCATTGAAATTCAAGTAGGCAGAGATCCTTTTGAGGCAACCAAATTAATGTAAGGAGATAATTTCTTTGCTTGCTTTGATTAATGTTTCAAATAATTGCAGGGACATTGATGAGGTTATAAGAAGAGCAGACAACACATCCGTTACGGGCTGGCTGCCGGACTCTTCACGCAAGACATAGACGTTGCTAACTCGTGCATTGCGAGCCCGGTCAGGATGGATAAATTGCTTTGATGTAATTGATGCTGCTATTCCTTTTGGTGGGGTATAAGATGAGTGGGCAGGGCAGAGAAAAAGGGTATTTAGAGTCTCAAGAATTACTTGGAAGTGAATCCTTTGGTCACACCTTTGAAGAATCCGGCATGGCTATGGATGTCTCTTCGTTCTAATATAACCCCCCCTCCCCCCTTTTTTTTTTCTGTGCTGCCTCTACATCATTGGGAGTAATGGATGGATCGCTCGCAAATCTTCAGGGTAAGGCTATGCAATTGAGAAAAGAATTATGTGACGATGACAATGATGAGACGTGCTTTCAATTCTGTTCATTCTCTACAGATGATTTGATGGATGGAAATAATTTTAATATAACCCAAAAAAAAAAGTTATTATGAATACTCTTTTTATTAAAATATATAAATTTTTATATGTTACTAAATTATTTTATTAATAAAAATAATATTCTTATGATAAACCTTTTTTTTTGGGGGGGGGGGGGGGCTGGGAATATTCACCATTATTCTTCGTATTATCCTCGATTGATAGTGGCGTCGTGTAATGGCCAAACACTTCGTCGCAGCGTTCGGCCTAACTTCATTGCTTCTCGGCTGTCGACAGCTCAAACGAAGCTTCCATTCAACAGCAGGCTTCAAGCATACGACAGTGTAAACAGTGTTGTACGACTTACTTGGTTATGGCGTGTTTGACCATCCAACTTGCAATAGCAGATATCTGGTAGAGCTGATTAAGAGATTTTGGCTTGATTTATCTTAATTCGCTGATATTAATCTTTGGTCCCAATGTCTTCTTGCATTCGATAAGATATTCTCGTTGTAAAGCTAATGAAAATAGTCGGAGAATGATTATAGTTTATTGTTGTTTAACCAATGTGTTAAAATACACTATTATTCAGTCTCCTTTGTTTAAACTCTTCCAATTGTTACCATGTGTTCGCTTGACCCCTTGGATGGAATTCAAAGGCTACATGAAATTTTCTTCGCTTTCTTCATTAATAACATGATTTCAGCACAGAGGACAATTTTCTCTGCCAATTATGTTCAAAACAAATACGACATAAAAATTTATTCAAACAATAACATAATACAGATAGATAGCGGAACACTCCATTATAATAGAGAGAACAATAAAATAAAATAAAATAAATTACATAATTCTTCCTATTTCTGTCTTGTTATTATTTTGTTCTTTTCGGAATCTCGTCCCCCGAAGTGTCATAATTGAGTCAATTACATTATTTTTTTTTTGTTTGTTTGTAGGACAAGAGATGAAATTTTAAATTTAAAAAAAAAAAAAAAACTTTGTGGCTCCGGATGCGAGTGAATTGCATTTATTTGCACTCGGGGGGCAAGACCTTGTATCTTTGCCTGTCATTACAGTAAGAGTAGAACATGAGCTTCCTTCTTGCCCAGTCCATTGCGGCAATCTGCTCTTTTGACAGGGTAGCAAACTCTTGACCCCCAACGGGGTCCGAGCTGGTAGCACCCGCCTTAGAACAGGACGTAACCGGGGCCGTTGGATTGGAGATGCAGCCAGTGATTTCCATCTCCGCAAATGAAACCACAAAAGGTGCATACTTGTAGTTAACTGGGTATTTTCCTCCGTGGGTTGCCCACTCTGAACCGTCCCATATGGTTGCATACAGGGTCATGGGCTTGGATGGGTAGACGGATGGAAATGCACTGTTGTGGACGAACTGTCTGACAGGTACATTGTCCACCAAGAATCTGCATGTATATAGACACAGCAACCACTTCAGAATTGGCTAATTCGTAAGAATTTTAGAAAAGGAAAACGCTGGTCAAACATTAAAATAATAATAATAATAATAGAAAAAGTTAAATACAATAAATAAAATCATAAGTTATTTATTGTATCAATCTCTGTTCCTAAAGAGAAACAAAATGACACAAGTTAGTTTATAAAAGAAGGAGAAGATTGATCACTTTTTTTAAGAGACAAGTTATAAAACCTAAGAGAATGGAAACAATATAGGATACTTGAGTTTGATTATCTTACACGGTGTGGTGACTGTTCCAAATGATGCTGTAATAGTGATACGCTGCTGTTGGATCAAACCAGAGATAGAATTTCTCTTCTCTTCCAGTGCTAACACTTCCACTCACATACATATTAGTTTGAAATGTCCAGTCATTTCTCTTATCATGTCCAAGAAGTTCAATGTCAATCTCGTCGTGGTTGTGAATGTAAGTATCTGCATTAGACAACTGTTTTTGTTTTCCATTTTCATCATCCCATCACATTCGCATCTGCAAAACTAATTGAAATCTCTACACGGGCGTATCTTTGTTTAGTAATACACCCTGAACATTCATCTCAATTTTTCATGCAAGCTTAATATCATCTCTCATATCAAAGAACATTGCACAGAATGTCAACTTTAACTGCTATGTTAATGTGACAGAAAGGGCTTACATAGAAGGCTACTACGACTCCGGAGGATAGACCGGCTGGCAACTTGATCGCAGCACTGAAGAAACCATAGTAATATTTACTCCGGGAGGCCAATCCAGAGCCTGGAAAAGTAAGCGAATAAGACATGGAATTTAATCAAACTCAAGAGTATTAGAAACATACATTCAATTATCCAAGTCGCGCCAACCTCAAGGTACCTGAGGATTTGGAAAGAGCAAGAGTGGCCAAAGACCCATTATTGAGTATCTTAATGTTTGAGCCACCAAAAACTGCCGAAAATTGTTCGCCAATGGAGACATTACTGAAAAGATCAGTTAAACGTGCCACGGGAGGAGGTGTGTGAGGTCTAGTGTGTGATGAAACCTCTGTTATCATGCAGAGGGCCAAAAGACCCAATAGCTTGTTTTCTCGGAAATATTTCATTTTTTTTTTTTTTTTACTTCACTAGATTGACAAAGGAAAATTGGGGCATCTAGTGGTTATAACAAATGACAAGAGTTTTGTTGGGGGCGTGTACATATTTGGAGAAAAAACTGCCATCTTTGCTTAGTTGTTCAATAGCTGGCTGCCTCTTCCAAGCATCCAGCTGTGGGGTTGGTGTTTTCAATATCAATGACAATAAAATGGAAGGTCATGTGGGGTGGAGGTAGCTTTTAGTTGCGTGTGGCAGACCTTGTGGGGGCTGCCCAGAAGTTAGAAGTTAGAGCCATGATACTGACATTCGAGTCTTGTTACGCGGAATTTGGTCGATCTTGTTTGTATCTGAATTTGTTTAACAAGAAATTTATTAAATTATAGATTATATAATAAAAATATGTACAATTTTTTCTATTTTCAAAAATATTCTTTTAAGTATCTCACAGTACTTAACCAAGAATTTTCCTTGGAATTTGGCATTTGCACTTACAAATTAAAATTTAGATGGGACCTTTTATCCTGCAATAAAGGCCGCTTGGGGCCCCCATCAGGCCTCCTGGTTGTTATGATTGTGGGCCACATCAAGCACATTTTTCTGTTCAATATGAAGAGCACAAAGAGAGAATGACAAAGATTGCAGTACGTGCTGACCATCTCCATTTTACTTTAATACGGTGTCGTTTTCTTTATATTTCACTGGTGGTTTGATCTCCCCCCCCATGCATGAGTCTAGTTGGACATTTAACTAAATCAGTTTCAAGCGTTCATAGTCTTCCTGGGGTTTGGACCTTGTTCAACTGCCAAATAATAATGATGTCTACAAAGGACAGGGTCAAAAAAAAAAAAAAAAAAAAAAAGAGAGTAAATAATTTGATATTTGGAACACCAAATGGGAAGAGCCAAAATGGAGGGATTTAACATTAAATTCTAAAGACGTTAAATTCATCGGATATTATGGATTTCAACTGTCTTACATGAAATATTAAAATAATAACGAAACTTTGTTAATAATTAAATTGTCTAATTCACCTGTCTTAATACAACATTAAAGTAATGTAAGTGGTACGGAGCGTCTCAGTGTGTCATATCCAGGGGTCTGGGTCCATCTTATCAAGACCTCTCGATTCACACCACCTGTGGATTGGAACAAGCCCGTTATGAACTTCTCGACCCGACGGCCGTCAGTTTGAGAATATGAATGCAAATAAAATTAAATTAGATCAAAAAATATAATTTTAAAAATATATTTAATATTATTTTAATGATAATTTTTATTTAATGTATTTTTATAAAAAATATATACTAAAAGAATTTTATATATATTTTTTTATCTCAATGACAGTATTAATATTAAGAACATCATTTTTAATAATAAAAAAAGATAAATAACACTTTAATGCACATAATTAATAAATATGTAATTTAAAGTTTTGAAATTTATTTTCTTTTTTTTTATAGTTAGAGTAAAAATAGTTTAATAAAATATCTTTTACACTTTTAAATAAATTATATTAAAAAGGCATCCATTCCATATATCATATAGAGTTTTATTAATTTTTTTATATAAAATTTTATTTTATAAATAATATAAAAAAATTATTTCTCTCCATAAATTATTGTGTGTTCAAAAATTGATAAATATAACACTTATTAGTTATTTGAATTTTCTTTTTCTTTTCTTTTATTTGAATAAGAAGGTATAACTTTATATATATATTATAAAAATTTAACAGCAACTGAGAAATATATTATCATTTTTTATCTAATTTAAAACTTTTAATATTCTTATCCATCTACTTTTTTATTTTATTCTCATACTTGATATTTTATCCTTATTTCTTAATAAAAAAACTATATTATACCTAAAATAATTATTTAAGAAAGTTATATAAACTTGTTTCTCAACTTTAATCATAGTGCTCTTTAAATCTTTTAATTTAAATTGGACTAAACTTAGTAATTCAATTTCTCGTTACGTTAATTTTAAATTTTTTTGGCTAATTTGGTTTTTATATAAACCTTACGTTTACTTATGTTACCATATAAAGTTTCAATTAGACTAAACTGTTTTAACTTTTGAATATAATGATTATTTACATATTTTAATTTAGTATATTATAAATCACAAAAATTAACAATATAATTAACAGAAGCATATGTATTTTCATTATTAATGACACAAAGTACTTTTAGAATAAAAGCTTTTAATTATAATAACCAATTCCTACAAATACATTATTTTTTGTTATGATAGCTTTGTTAAATTTAGTAGAAAGTTTTATTCCAATCTTTTCTAATAGAAATAAAAATTGGATTAATATAAATTTTTAAGAGAAAGAACACATCATTTAAAAATAATACCTTTCTTGAAATGAGTTTGATAAAGACAGTACCTTTACTTAGAACAAGTGGTGTTTTTGAGTTTCCTATAAAGATATTTTCTTGTTTATCCCTTACTTATATATAGGAGGTAAAAACACTTTATTCCCACAAATATGCCTTATAACATCTAGATCTATTATCTACTTTTTTTAGTTAATGAGAACATTAACTTAAAAAAATAATAGCAATAATAACATCCATTTTAACTAAATAAGCATTTGGTTTGGTAGGCATATTATTCTCCTTTCTATACATGTATTAAGGGACATAATGTCTAGATTTTCCACACACATATCAAATGCTTTTTTTTTCTTGAAAGTTAAATTATAGGTCTTAAACTTATTATACAATTTGAACTTATTATTATACATTTTGCTATTATGATGGTGATTATGACTATAATGACTTTTTTCTTTTTTTATACCTTTTTTTTATGTTCCATAACATTTGCCTTTAAAATTATTTCTTTTTTTACCTTTACTTCTTTTAATTGTGTTATATTCTTATCCTTAATTAAGATACATTTAATGATATCCTTTAATAACATGCACTTCTTTTTGTATTTAAGCTAATGCTTATAATTATTTGAGGATTATAGGAGCTTTTTGATAAAAGAGTCTCCAATATACTTTTTTGGCAGCTCAATGTTCTTATTCTTTAAGTTATTTAACACTTTATAATACTTATTGATCTGATGTATAATATTTTGTTCATTTATTATTTGAAAATATAAATGATTAGTAATAATAAATTTTTAAGTAATAGCATTTTTGACCATATATATTTTTTTATTAATCTTTTCTCATATTTTTGGCTTATTTTTAAGTATCCAAAAATCATTAAAAAATGTATTGATAATAATGCAACAATAAATTTTATTAGTTTATTTACAAGTATAAAGTATTTTGTTGTAGTTTTTAAAACCATATTTTAGTTTTGGTTTAATAAAAGTAAAAACAATTCTTTCATCATCTAAAGAAGAAAAAACACATATTTGTAAGTATTTAAAATGTGAGCCAATACAAATTTTAATTTTAGAAGTATTTAACAAAAATTTTAGTACAAAAGAAAATGACTTGTTTTTAGAAAAAATAAGAATAAACTAATTAGTAGAAGAATTTGTTTAATTGTTGCATTCATTATAGTAAAATAAATTTAAGAATAATTTTTACTCTTATAAATAGAATTTTAGTTCAGTAAATAATAAAAACATTATTAATTTGATTACCCCATAAATTTTAAATTAAAAGTGCCTTAATCACATCAAATCTTTTATATTAGCATTAGATTTTAAATTATTCTTTTATACATAAATTTTTTCTTAATTTTTTTGTTTTATAAAATATATAAATAAATAAAATAAAATTATGTATTTTTATGTAAAATGCAAAAATTTTAAAATATATTTATATTTTAATAATTTTTGCTTGCTTCAACGTCATGTTGATAGATACTTGTAACCTCACCGATTTGCACTTGAGTTACCATGTTCGATACCGCTGACGTGGCCAGAGTATCTCTTCTGCAATCCCTCGTCAATGACTTGCCGTGTAAGTCTCTTCCGCCTCCTCTTCTTCCTCCTCCTCCTCCTCAAACAGCTGAATTTTAGTATTATTTTTTTTTTTTTTTGACAATTACTTTTCTCCCTCTGTTCTCATTGATAATTACTTACTCAGTCATCGAAATTCACCAGTGTCTACTCCTGACACCTCACAGCCTTCCTACTATTTTGCTGGTGCTAGACCCGTGCTCGTGTTACCCCAAGACTCACCGATATGGAAACATTTTTATTGATGAAAATTGATCACCCATTTCCAATTCTTTTCCGTGTAAAAGGCTTTGATTTGCCAAAGCGTGGCAGCTGGATCTGAGAAGTACACCACTGACGAAGAAAGCATGGCCTAAAATTTCTTATTCTTATCCGACGTGGGAGTCGTGATCGTCCCTACCATTGCCCAGATACACCCGCCACAAGATGCTCCCTTCTGGCTTCTGTCCTATTCGAGCAACTTGAACATTAATGCAAACAAACAACTGGGCAATTTGCCAGGAGAAAGTGGGAAACAGATTTTTCTTTTTTTGGAAAATTGTTAAATAAATGAGGTTGGGCTTTTATACTTGCAACGCAGACCAGTACGTTGGATTAAAAGATGCGTCCATAGCAACTGTAGCTGGGCTGCAAGAGATTGTTTTATTGTATTTTGTTTTGTTGTTTTGTAGGAAAGAAAATTATTATTATTATTATTTTCTTATTGACATTCTAGACCAGCATAGTAATAAAGCAACTCTCTTAAAAACCTCTTACCTCCAAGTTCAGTGCAAGTTCGGTCGAAAGTCGCAGACATGAAAATTTTATGGGAACTCAAGTGGTCATGAATGAAACAATTTCCTTTTCCTTGAAGCAGGTAAAGTTGGCAATCGGCAAGGAATGGAGCATGTACGTCTTTAGACGCCACGCGAGGGGTTCACTAGGGTCAAATAATGCGTCAAATTCACATAAAAAGTAAAGCTAATATGTTATGAAGTCTGCAAATATTATAAGTAATGTCGCGCGCGCGCGCGCGCGCGCGTGTTGTTTAATTGAAGTAAGAAAAAAGAACTTAATTATTAATAAGGTTTTTATATTTTAATGATGTTAGATTTTATATTATCATTATATTCAATTGATACATATTAAATTTGATTCCCATATGGTACAATAAAATTGAATTAAACTAATCAACCATAAGTATTATATTTTATTAATACTTTGCTGATCCGATTAAACTGAATATATCTATTAAAAAAAAGAGAAATTATTAAGTACTAAATATAAGCAACAAAAAAAAGAAAGATAAATTAGATAATAAAATGGTATCAAATAAAATTTTAAAACTTCAAATCAGCATAAAAAAATTAAAAATTAAGCTAATAAAATCATACGAGCTCCTTATATTTTAACAACTTGAGTCTTTATAATCTTTGACAACTAGTGTGTTCATGGAGATGAAGGGGACTCTGCATTGGAATATGGGATTTTATCCCAAATGGGAGCACCGTGGTTTTGCTACCCGAAGATTATCGTCTGGTGCTTAACCGAAGATTGCAATCGAGAAGGTGCCCATCTATGGATCCCGATGAAAGTGGAGTAAAGTGGCGGGTCAGTTATGGGTCTTCATTCGGCACATTGCTGCAGTTTTAGATGTTTTGCTACTTGGGTCTCTTGATCTGTCAAGTGAAGTAAAAGAGGTGATTGAGTTGGTACCGAGGCGAGCGCGCAAAGCAAGATCTGAAGTTCACCCGACCCGGAAGATAAACGGATCATTCAGTATGTTAAATCTACTTAAGAAGTTTCAGGATGGTGTAATTCTTGACGGGATCGACATAAAGCAGGTTTTGGATTGTATTGGGGTGAAAATATGGAGCGATTGCAATAAAGAAGTCAAGTTCTTTTGAGGCAGAGATTGGATTTGATTACTTGAATGAAGAAAAGAGAAAAGAATTGGCAATTTTAAGTAACTTGATGGGGTTCATGTGCTATTCCAGGTGTGTGATATTTGATTCTGTTGAAAGCAGGATCAACCAACAGCATGATCCTGAGTGTAAAATTCAAGAGCAAATTTGCTTAGTTGTCTCAAATACAAAATGATTTTCGATGCCCTATTTCGCTTGAGCTTATGAAAGATCCTGTTACAACATACTTATGATCGGCCCTCGATATTGAAGTGGCTCAAGGCTCGAAATCTGACGTGCCCCAAGGCCGGCAACAAGCTTGCAAGCACGAAATTAATCCCTAACGGGGCCATCAAGAGGACGATTCAGGATTATTGTGTGAAAATTGGGATACCACTTTTAGATTCTCATCATAAGAATCGGGGTATCTTGAGAACAGTTCTGGCAAGCAGGTTAGCAGTCGAGGGAGTTATGAAAATTTTAATTATGAAATTAAACACAAAGATCTTGTATTTAAATATTTTTAAATTTCTTTTTATGTATATTTTTTATAAGTAAATAAAATACATTGATAATACTTATTTATTAGTACATTGCACAAAATATTATTTATTTATTATTTATTATTTTTTCAAATATCTACACAAAAGTTCATCCACTGAACAAATTTCTAATTTAGTTTTCAGGTTTAATTGGATTTTATTACCATCACGAGTTTAAAAAGAGAGTGTTAAAATTATGTATATTCAGATAAATATTATTAGATTTAGTATACAATTTTATATTTAATACAATATTATTCTGTTTTATTATAAAATTTTATATAAAATTCAAGTTTATTATAAATATATGTTGAAATTATATTAAAAATATGTATAAATCTCTTTTAATATAATTAGATAGATATTTCATTAATTTTTTTGATGTTTTTCCTTATTTTGTACATTCATTTTTATATAAATTAACGTAATTTTTCTTACAATTTGAAACAGACAAAATTATTCTTGTTCTCTCGATCAATCATACTTCTAATCACCCGCCAAAACGCCAACGGGGCATGGGCTTCGTCGACGAATGGGGACCCGCCTCAGAATCCGCTTTCCTCTTGGCCTACACCGACGGTACCAAGACTGAGTACTCGGCGGCCTCCGGGAAACCCCCAAAAGACACATTCCACTTAGCCTATATAATGTACTTTACTCTCGGTCTCGGCTATCTCCTCCCGTGGAACGCCTTCATCACCGCCGTAGACTACTTCTCCTATATCTATCCAGAATTCTCCGTTAACAGCATATTTGCCGTCGCCTACATTTTGGTGGGCCTCGTCGGCCTGGTCGTTATCGTCTTGTACGCTCACAAAACCGATACCTATGTCAGGATCAATGTGGGACTGGGCCTGTTTGTTGTGTCCCTGTTGGTGGTGCCGGTTATGGACGCCGTGTATACAAAGGGTCGGGTCGGGTTGTATGACGGATTTTATGTGACGGTCGGTGCGTTGGCGCTCTCCGGTGTCGCCGATGCTTTGGTCCAAGGTAGTCTTTTTGGGGCTGCTGGGGGGTTGCCTGAGAGGTACATGCAGTCTGTTGTTGCTGGCACTGCTGGTTCAGGTAAATTATCCGTTGAAAATAGGAACTTTACTGCTATTTCACTAGAAATCTTTGGACTTTTTTTTTTGGACTTTATGAGCTACAATCTTGATTTATACTTGTGTGACAAAAAATTAATCGTTGCTTTTGAGGTTTGTTTCCCGAGGGTCTTGAGTTGTGGAAACTTACCCTTTTTAATTTGGCCATGTGATAGGTTGATTTTGACCCCAGATTATGTTGCAGATTTTAGTTTATAAGTTTACCCATGTTTCCCCTTTGGTTGAATAACTTGTTGAGCATTGTCTAAAGTCGGTTTAGGCATGCTTTGATCTGGTGTTGCAGTCATTTTCACTTAAAAAGCTTGATGGTTGCCTAGCTTGCCTAATTGAAGAAAGTCAACGATGAAAGCTCAGAATGACTCTTGTGTTTTCAAGTGCAAATTCGCTGTGTCTTAATGCTCATCAGTTGAGTAAGGATTGAGGGTAGTGTAATATGGTAGAAGTAACTATAAGCAAGTTCCTAACTGAGCGCGGTGAGTAGGAAGCTTGCCTTCACTGAATTTCTTTTCTCAAATAAGTGGTTTTCTTTTTTTCTTTTTTCAGAAAAATGGGAGAGGTGGGCTTTGAGTTCCCAACCTGTCACCATAAGTTCCTTTTAAGGGCTTGAGGCAACCATCAATCAGAATGTTGATGGGTTCGTGCATAGACTGTTGCTTGTGAAAATTATCAGTAACGAAAGTATTGCTCTGATTTTTAGATATCTTATGTGTGCTGCTAATTTTATACCGGTGAGAAAGCAATTTTGCGTGCTAAGCTGAACTATGCAACGCAGGTGCAATGCAATAATGGAGGAATTTTAACTAGTGAAGTTGCTGGTTGCAGGGGTGCTTGTTTCATTTCTAAGAATCATAACCAAAGCAGCATATACACAGGACGAGTGCGGCCTGAGAAGAAGTGCAAACCTTTACTTTGCTGTGGGAATAGTGGTCATGGCTATGTGCTTTGTCTTTTACAATGTGGCAAAAAGGCTTCCAGTTATCAAGTACTACACAGAATTGAAAACTCTGGCTGTCAATGAGGAAGAAGGGGAGACGGGTTTCCTCACGGGGGTTCAGTGGAGGTCAACCTTGTGGCAGATTGTGGGGAGCGTCAAATGGTATGGAATTGGAACACTTCTTATCTGTTTGGTCACATTGGCTAAATTTCCAGGGTATATAAGTGAAGATGTGCACTCCAAGTTGCTCAAGGATTGGTATTCCGTTCTCCTTATTACTGCATACAATGTTTTTGCCCTAGTTGGCAAGTCCTTGACTGCAGCCTATCTGCTTGAGGATGCAAAGGTTGCCGTTGGTGGCTGTTTTGCTAGATTGCTCTTTTTGCCTCTCTTCTTAGGTTGCTTGGATGGTCCCAAGTTCTTCCGAACAGAAATTCCAGTGACAATATTGGCTTGTCTTCTGGGGCTTACTAACGGCTACATGACCAGTGTTTTGATGATTTTGGCTCCAAAATCTGTCCAATTACAGGATTCAGAGACTGCTGGGATTGTCATGGTTTTGTTCCTGATTCTTGGCTTGGCAAGTGGATCAGTCGTAGCTTGGTTTTGGGTCATTTGATATAAAGGAAATCTGCATGGAATTGGACTCCTTTTTCTGCTAGCATGCACTCACCGGCATAAAACGTTTTGGAAGAAACTGGAACCCACCCATACGGTAGTAAGTACAGTTTGATAGCTTGATTCGATATAAATTTATGGGGATATCGCTGATTATGATGGTTGGGACCATGGAGCCTTGTAAATCTATGTCAACTTATGTTACTCTGCATGGCACTTCGTCATAATCGGAGGTTAAATGTAAAATGAACTGTCTCGTATTCCTTGTTGTTTTTCCCGTCTCTCCTTTTCAAATGTCACTTATCTCCCTTTTTTCCAATCTCTTCTAGTCATTGGAGAATCGGTGAAATATTCGTTTACTATAATTTGAAAATCACAGATTTAAATGGTAAAAATAATTTTGTTGTAAAAATAAAAGGTAAGACGACGCGCCAAGTCTATGTCATGTTGCCACGATCTAAAACATAACATGTGACAGTAAATATTGAAGTGACGAATCGCCAATATAATTTCCAACCTAAACTGTTGTAGTCTTGTGCGTGCTCTATTACTTCAATCAAGAGGCGTTCCAGGCCTTTTGAGAAAGATCATTATGATTGAAACCCACGGGGGGGGGGGGGAGAGGGGAGACAAACTTGAAGCCATGCCTAATGCTAAAGTTCCTCCCCAGTCGGTGTACTTTTTCGTCCTTTTATTTAATTCCCAGCTGAAAGTCGACCTCGAAACTGAAACCTTCAGTGTCAGACATAATCTTAACATTATTGGATTTACATTTGAAGCTTTTAATTTTAAACACGATTTAAACTAAAATTAACTGATGCTTCGGTCCGTGAACTGAAGACACAGCCAATTGTCCCCACTTAACTTGTGGGAACCCCAAATAAATTCCGGACGGTTACAGATTCCTCTGGCTCGCCACCCTGCCGCACGATGCCACCTGTCCTTCACGGTGGTCGGGTCGGTTTCATTTTGTCAGACTTTCTCTCCAGTTTCATTGGTGGTCGGAATCTCTTTGCTGCTTTTTTTTTTTTTATTTTCTCGTTTTTCGGCAGCGTGCTAGCTCGTTGTTCACTCCATGGTCTACGACTTTTTTGAATGGAAGGCATAGCCGCAAACAGAAAGTGCCTCGATACAACTCCACCCCACCGCTCGACTTCTGGTCTTTCTAAAATCGTAAACGTTGCCTGCACAAAGACGAGAGACTAGATTCGATTGTTTTGCTTACATCACCTCAAAATCATTCAACACCATAGAATTAAAGCTCTAATTTTTATTTTTTTGGCCCCAACAATTTTTTTTTTTTTTTTTCATATTTCAGAGGAGGAACGGACCAAAAGTCACGTACTTTGTCCAGGACGTACCAAAACGCATGGGGCATCTTAGTTCACTACAACAAGTACCACTCACGAGGAGAGAGAGAGAGAGAGAGAGGGAGAGAGACAAAAGAAACACTCACTTCACTTTTTTTTTTTGTTTTTTTGGAAATTTTAATTTTCAGCTTGGGGAAGCGTGTCCAAAAAAATGCTTGTCTTTGATGTTGCCTTGCAGGCCCAGGCACCTGCAACCAAGCATTTCCACCGGCGGGCATAGTTCTGAAGGAAACCTCGGGAAACGGTGCCGTTTTTATTGGTCTCTCTCTCCATTTCTTTTTTGGATTTTGAAACTCCTCGTCCCAGCCAAAACCGAAACGTCCCTTTCTCGAGTCCCGCGACCAACCCCACAACTCCACCCCACCTTTGTCGCTCAGTTTCGATTCTCTCTCTCTGTCTCTCTCTCCATCTCTCTCACTCGCTGGTTGGCTTTGTTGCGCTGTGGCATTTCGGGAGGGCGAATTGTCACTCTTTGAGCTGAAAAGTTTTGATCTTTTGATTTTGAGGAGCTACCGACTTTGTAATGTTCGTGTGAGCAGAGAATCCGAACTCACTCTGAGTTTCGGTAAAGCGTTTTGGAGAGATGGAGCTGGACAGTTGTTCTGGCGGGAAGCCCGAGGGGGGCAGCAGCAGCCGGTCGTTGCTGTTGGATATCGATCTTAATGCGACGCCTATATGTTCTCCTCCCTGCGAGAGGGACGCGCCAGCTGGAGAGGGAAGATATAGAGGGAAAGGTAAAGGCGTGCTCTTTGACATCAATGCGGAGGCAGCGGCCGACGGAGAAGAAGGCGGTGATGAATGGCTGAATCCTGGGTGCGGCTTTTCTTGCTTTGTTGTTGCATTTTGTTTAAAAGATTGTTTAGTTGCTTCATTAGTTTCGAGTTTTGTGATAAGTTTGTTGCTTTACTACCAATAATCAGAAACTAATTTGAAACTTTGCTAATTAACTATGCTGCTGTTGCATGATTGAGCATAATTTGAAGTTAAAAGAGTCTGACAAAACAATGCTTGGAGAATTAAGGTCGATGATGACATAAAGACTCTGTATTTATTTTCAACTACGATGATTTTGTATGTGGGATTGAAGGGTAAGCCTCGGTGTAATGGTAAGATTACTCCATCAAAAACAACTTCTTTGTGAAAAAAAAAAAAAGAAAAGAAAATATGAAGATAAAGACTATACATTTTGTCCTTCCCTGACCGCCCAGAGTGGGATTTTTTTTTTGTGGTTTTGGTGGGTTTATACTTTGTAGGTTGCTTCAAGTGGTAGTATGTTAGAGAATTTGGTTCCTCTCATTTTATGGTAACATAACCAATCTTGTTAGATACTTTCCCTCAGTTTGTTTGAAAATGGATGATTGAGGATTAAATAACCCAGAGCAATAAAAATGACGGGTTTTTGTTGCTCCTAAATGATAGGATTTTAAGATGCCTCAGTGCAAAGTTTTTTTTTTTTTTCATTTGTTGTAGCATCGAGAAAACCTTTCTAAATTTAAGTTAAAGAAGATTCAAGAAGTATTCCCCCACCCCCACAAATCCTGCCCATTTCTTTCAATACTCTGGGCATGATCATAATGCGAAATTGCTGTTGGATGGCAGGACGCAATATACATGAAACATGTGTCCATTTCAAACCAGACATCCTTGCTGTCTCTTCTTCTTGAATATTATTTACTATGCCTCCATTCCAGCTTATCTATATAACTTTTATTATATCTGGGCTTTTTTGTGGATCCTCTTTTTCTCTGTTTCTTTAAGGCACAGGAGGATATGGGGGGTGGGGGAGAGTTTTCAGTTGTATATCGGGCTCACTGTCGAAAACTTGTCTCCTGAGATGTTCGTTTGTTATGTGTTTTCTGATTTTTAGAATGCATGCTGTGCGGGAGACCTCTACTACCAACTCAAACGATGCTTCTGTGACATCCTCTAATTTGTTGTTTGTGGGGAGTCAGTTTGATCTTATGAAGTCATCTGGCAGTGCAACAGACATTGCCAGATTACATCCTGTAGATATTGTATGGCAGAGACTGAATTCTGGCAGAAATATGAAGCAAGGGGGTGCCCACCAGACAACTGATTTTGCAGCTTGCACAGCATCATTCCAGGGTCTAAGTGAAAAGCTTTTGCGATCTTTAAGAGAATTTGTTTTCAATAACAATGGCATGCTACTGCAAGATGGCTGGCGAGTTGAATTTTTCTACTGCTGGAGCAGATGCAAAACCATTGCTGTTTATTGTTCACCGGAAGGGAATAAGTTTGAGTCAATGTATGATGTTGCTTGTCATCTTCGATTACTGTCAAATAGCCGTTCTTTGGTACTGCAGCACAGAAGTGATGGATTTGCCTTTTTACAGAGTGGGCTGCATTTAGAGAGAAGAAGAAAGGAGTCCTTAGTATTTTCTAGAACTATGGACTTCCAAGAATGTCAAGAAATTTCCAAAAGCAGTCTTGCTGGTGGATTATCGATAGGCATAGAGCCTACCGGTGCTGATGCCTGTATGTTGCACAAGAACTTGAGAGTCGCTCAATTGAACTCCTGGGAAGCTGATGGCTATGTCTTTTCACATTGTAAGGTTAGTATACTGAATATTATTTTCAGAGTAATGCAAATCTTTCCTCTTCTTGCAGATGTTATCGAATTGTCAGAAGCATGTGGATTAGTCTTGTTAATTTTGAATGAGTTTTATGAGCATCCTGTGAGATCTGATATTTTATTTGCCTGCCATTCCAGAATGGATTTCCAGTCCAGTTTGAAGACTTCTTTATTCTTTCAGTGGGGACAATTGATCCACGGCCCTCTTATCATAGTGGCAGCCAGATCTGGCCTGTAGGTTACAAATCCTGTTGGCATGATAAGATTACTGGCTCTCTTTTTCTATGCCATATCTCAGATGGGGGTGATTCTGGTCCAGTTTTTAGGGTTCAACGATACCCATGTTCTACAAACCCTATTCCAATTGGGTCAACAATCCTAAGCAGGCCAAGCTTGGTGAACACTAATAATAAGGCTGATGCTGCTTTTGATACAGATGGTCATGAAGATATAAGTTTTCAGAATATATTCATGGACCATAACCCTCCACATCTGGATTTTAATATTTTGACAGATGTTGGGGCTACTTCAGGTGACTGCTCTCTCTTTCAACCAAAAGTTTCATCGCAAACAGATACCAACTGCATTTTGCATACTCTTGGGAATCCAGCAGCCAATAGCAGAACCTCGAGTGATGTTGTTGGTGAATTCCTGGTGGAAGGAGGATCATCATCTTCCGTTTGGAGAATGGTGTCTCATAATATGGTTCATGCTTGCCGTGATTTGTATAAGCAGACTGGTGAATGTAAGTTTGTGTGCAGACATGATCCAGATGGACTCTGGCCATCATCTGAATTCCATGAGAGTGTGGAAGCACCTGAGTCTACCGGTGCACTAGCTAAGTTTTGCCATAAGTCTGGGCCTCTGGACTTCCCACAACACATCCAAAATAAGGATGAGCTTGCTACTAGTTGTGAAGCACTAGCAAAGTGGTTAGACAAAGACAGGTTTGGACTGGACATGGAGTTTGTGCAAGAATTGATAGAGCAGCTTCCTGGTGTTGCTGCCTGCTCAGGTTATGCATTTCTGAACCAAAGAATTGACCAGTCAAAGTCCCAAACTGTTGAAAGTGGGTTTCTATTGGCTAAGAGGAAAAGTGATGTGGGACGTGAGAAAGGAATTTATAATATGTTCAGTTTGTGCCAAAAACCTTGGAAGCAGGCAGGTGAAAATCCTTGTACAATGGCTTTTTCTCTTCCTGGCAAGCTGTTGAGCTCAAAGCTTCCTTCATATTTAATTGGTGATGTTCTACAGGTATGGAATATAATTACTGTTGACTATGATAAAACTTGGCGTTGGATTCATATTCTTATTCCTTTTGTTTTATTTGTTTTAGTCCTGGGAATTATTTTGGCGCTTCTCTCAAGTTCTGGGATTGGAAAATCCTTTGCCCTTTGAGGAACTTGAGGAGGAAATTATAGACTGTTATTCCTCTACTTTTAGATGTTCTTCTGCTTCAACAGTGGATGAAAAATGTCAGCATACAGAAGAAACAGAATCTTTTCAGCAAGTTATGAAAGTGAGATTAACACTTGATACCTATAGCAAATGTGCTGGAAAAACTTTGACTAAAGCACATTGCTCACTGATGAAAGTACTACTTGCCGAACTACTGTCCAAATTGGTAGCTTTTGCAGATCCTACTGTTGAAAATGGAGAATCTAAGTCAAGAAAGAGGAGGAAAAGGGAACCAGATAACTTGGCTTTTGCTAAGAAAGCAATGCTTGATTTGCTCCCACTGAATGAACTTACTTGGCCAGAACTAGCTCGAAGATACATGTTAACTCTCGCATCCTTGGAGGGTAACCTTGATTCTATTGAAATTATGAATCGTGAAAGTTCCAAAGTGCTGCATTGTCTGCAAGGAGATAGTAGGGCATTTTGTGGTTCACCTCTGGGAGTTGCTGGAATGGAAGCAGATGCACTGGTAGATTGGTTTTCACTTTCTAATCTGTCTGATTATGTTTCCCCTATTGCGCTTCAGTTTCCAGATTAAATGTCTCTAATTTATCTCAAAGTAGACTTATCATTTTATGATGTTAGTTGCCTTAACCATCGTGTCCAGTCTTACCGTTGACTTTCAAGTCAATGAACACGATTTTTTAGTTGCCTAGACAAGATTCTTTACCCTACTATGCATATGTTAGTTGTTGGGAATAGAAATTGAATCAAGATATATGATTAGGTTGCACTTACATGTCATAGGGTGACTGATGACTTAACCCTTTCTCTCCCAGTCTCTCTCTCATTTTTTTTTTTCCCTCTTTTCATGAATTATTCTAAAAAGAGAGATTTAGTTAGAAAATCTTTTGCCATTTATCAAAATGGGAAGATAATTTTAGACACAGGTTATTCTAGTTGGTGCTCTTAAATTCAATATCCTCTTAATAGAACTTCTCAGTTTGTCCTTAGCTATGGACTTTAGGGGCTTGAGGCATATTACCAAGTAGAATGCATTTTTATATGGCAATGCTGCCATAAAGCTAATTTCTCAAACAGTGATAATAGCAAGGCTAGTTATGGCATAGCACAAGCACGGCTAGTTTGAAATTCAAATCTTTCACTTGGATTCCCTTGGTGATTGATAAGCTCAAGCTGGTCAAGGAGCTAAGCTCAATCCATTCATGTGTGACTACTTTGTCTTCTAGTCCTGTATTGCTTCTCCTGATTTTTTTTTTTTACTTAAGCTTTATAGTATTTTTCAATTTCCGATCCTTTCTAGTTATTTTTTCATAGTACTCGAATTAAAACATCATGAGTTTACATTCCAGCCCAAGTTGTTATTAGAGCCAGCCATCAGTATACTTTTTGGTATCATTGCTTTACTTTATAAGATGCATATAGGGTTAGTTTGTGTGAGCACACAAATGCACAGGGAATTAAGACACAACAGACATTTAGAGATACAGAGACTTCATGCTTGATTGTATCTACATTTGGAGAAGTAATAGCTTCAAGATCTCAATTCCATCCAACGGTATTCTTTAAAATAATGTGCTGTTTTCTTATCATTCTTTTTGACAAAGTTGTATCTCTTTTGGAACTTCTCAAACACAAAATCATTCCAACTGCCTCATCAGCTATGGTCACTAGGAAATACTAGAAGAAAATTGGGATCTTCATAGTGGGTTCCAGCAAGGGAGCACAATGGATTAAATTGAAAGGTCTTGGTTGCAATTCTGCATCCCAGGGATTTGTTTTGGGAGGTGGGCTCTTAATAGATCATGCTGATGGTGGGGTCTGACTACATTTGGTGCTTCTAATGAGATGAAATTTTTTCCAATTTAGGTGTACACTTAATATGTGAAATAGGCAACATGTTTCCCCAATAGCCCGACAATCATTTCACACTTTTAGCCATTATACTATGTGGAATTTATGGCTAGTGCGATTTTACTTAAAACAGTGATTGTACACTTGGTTTGCATGATGCTTGTTTGCTTGCATGTTCAACATTTATATGGAAAGTTACAAGGACATTTATGTTCACTTAATGAAAAGTCTGAGGTAGAATCTTAGCCAAGAGATGCATTCATAGTTACAATTTTTGTATTTAACAAGGGTAAAAATATTTATAGCATATATTATAAGTCCACCGATGCATAGGCCTGTCCCAACGTGTAAATTTCTAAGTGCAACTGTGTCCAGCTTTCTGCACATTTCAGAACATTATATACGAAACACGTGTTAATATTTCAAAATCCTTTTCACATAGTGATGTCTTTTATAATTTCCTTTTTTACCTGACAGATTGTGTGAAACTTCTGTTTTTTTGGTTTGCATGCAGTGCTTATTGAATAAGGGTGCGCTAATTTTCTGCTTTTCAGCTGCTTGCAGAGGCTACAAGGCAAATCTTTGGTTCATCAAAGAATCTGAATGACAATATAGCTGTGGATTCAAATGAATCTGATACTGTAAGTGTTAGTAAGAGAGTTCAGGGGATTGATGGTGAAATTCCGAACTGGGCGCAAGTGCTAGAACCTGTAAGAAAGTTACCTACAAATGTAGGGGCTAGGATTCGGAAATGTATTTATGAGGCTCTAGATATGAATCCACCGGAATGGGCAAGGAAGATATTGGAACATTCAATCAGTAAGGGAGTTTACAAGGGAAATGCTTCGGGACCCACCAAGGTATGCAAGGTTGATATGTGAGAGAATTTCCCTAATGTGTTCCTGAATTTTTCTTATAACTGAAGGCTGAAGTATCATGCCTTTATACTTTTTAGCACTTTTCTTAAAACCATTTGTAGCGTTCTTGTGCCTTGGAGCATGTGAATAAGCAAAATTTCCTTTTGTCAGCATTGAAATTTTTGAATCTTGTTGTACAAGGTGTGACCAAATGTTCAAAATAAGTGAACTGTTCCTTTAGAGGAATAGATGGTAGTGTGTTGAAGAGTTGTGTATGCTTGTGCTCATGCAATTTACCTCATTTTGCTTATTTTATATACTTCCTTGAAAGCTGTGGCATTTGTCCATTTCTTTAATTGTTTCTCACCTTTGACATCATGTTTGTTAAGTTGACACCTATAGATCTTTTGTTTTTATTGCATCTACGCTGTTTTGTTGTTTACACTAAGACAGTGAAAATGCATCGAAACCTTTTGATTTAATGGACACCAAGAAGAGAACACTACTTTGCTGTTGTCATACATGCATCTTGTACCTTGGAGCATGCCAAATAAGTCTTTTTTTCATTTTTAATCATTCAGAGGTTATTGATTCTTGTTGCTGTGGATTTAGTGAACTATTCCTTTGGAGCAATACACAATGTTAGCGTGTTGAAAAGAGTTGCGTAAGTTTGTTCTTGTGCAAATCTGCCTCATTTTTTCTTCTGTTATTTGCATTCCTGAAAATCTGTGGCATTTTGAATCTGTCGATGTTTTTAATTATTTCACACCTTTGACATTGGGTTTCTTAAGTTGATGCATATACCTCTTTTGTTTCTATTGCATCTATGGCTATTAAGAGGTGGGAAATATACTTAAGCATTTGATTTAATGTATACCAAAAATATATTACTATGTTGCTGTTTTCAATTTTTACTATTATTATATTTCTTCCTTTTCATTTTAGCTATTACATTCTTAAATTCACTTGAGGATTAAATTTTAGTTATTAAGTATCTTTCATGCGCTTGATTAACAATTTCATGGTTGGCGAAAGTCAGCAACCCCAGCTTCTCATACTGTAGTGTTCATATAATAAGAGCTGTATGCTGGACTCAATGTTTCTTACTGATTGATTACAGAAAGCTGTTCTATCATTGCTAGCAGAAGTTTGTTGCGAAAATCAGCAACAAAAACCTAATCGTAAAAGAAAAGGCAAGTATGTAGGCACTTTATCAGATGTGATCATGAAACAATGCCAAAGAGTGCTGCGGTGTGCTGCTGCTGCAGATGAAGAAAGAGTGTTCTGTAATTTGCTTGGAAGAACACTTATTAATGCTTCTGATAATGATGAAGAGGGACTTCTTGGGTTTCCTACAATGGTGTCTCGTCCTCTGGACTTCAGGACTATTGATCTAAGACTGGCTCTTGGGGTCTATAATGGATCACATGAAGCTTTCTTGGAGGATGTTAGGGAGGTAACTATATCTTTTTAGCTAGTTGGCTGTCATTTCATTTTTGGAGGGTATTCTAATATTTTCTGCTTCTGGCTTAATTCTTGTTTTGCATGTTACATGCTAGTAAAACATTATTGGGTTAGCTCTATTAGGATGGCTGACGAGTCAGACTTGGATCTGGTAATTGATTTGAATGCTGTATTATACCCACCTGCTTTGAACATTTATTAAGGGAACACAATATACTAAAGTTATGTCCTTTTTCAGCTGTTTTTGTTTTTCTTTTCCTTTTTCCTTTGCATCCAGTGGAAATTTAGTTATGATGTTCTGATTGAAGGAGAGCTTACAATAATGCCTTTGCTATTTTGCATTTTTGTTTTGTAATTAATCATCTTTTATTTTCTCTTGGCAGCTTTGGCATCATATCCGTACTGCATATGCTGATCAGAATGATTTAGTTGGTTTGGCTGAAACCCTATCACAAAATTTTGAAGATCTCTATGAAAAAGAGGTTTGTCAGTACTTTCTCTCTTTTTGCCCTCCTCTTTCTTCCATGTGTGTTTGTGTACTCATGTGTGTGTAAAAATGGACCATCTAGTTGGCATTTCCTTATCCGTTAGCTGCAGGAATATTTGCCACATAGCATGGTGGTTTGCAAGAACTCAAGTTATCAGTGTCACATATCTCATTTCCATGAAATGGGGTTCTGTCATTAATTTTGCCTTAACTTCTATCTCCTCTCTGTGCACACATGAATGCAGGTGCATCTGTATCTAAAAAATGACTTGCCTTAGTAATAACATTGTTCATCACTTCATTAGTTTGGCATGTAGATCACAACCTGAATGATGTAACTCGACTTGAAAGTAAATTTATAGTACATGATGCCTCAAAATCATAAACCCTGCTGGACATTGATTTGGTTGAGTGACCACATCATTGACACACTAGCCCAAATAATGATGTGTTGCCAATCAGCTTGTGCTTCTTTGTATTATAAATGACTTGGATGTTGCCTTGCAATGGCCTGCGATGGTCCCACTTATTGGCAAAAGTGCAATATGTTGGTGATTGAAACACCCCTAACCTACTTGCAAAAAATATTCCCTTTACTTAATTCCCAAATACTGTTCAATTATCAGGAAACTGGAAAAGCTGGCTAGCAATTGTAAACTACAATAAAATTTCAGCCATTAGATTCAAAAGCTAAATACAATGACTATGAACACATGTTTCATCATAATAATCTGTCATAGTATTCCAGTGGATGATAAGAAAGAAAACTGTCCTTCTTTTTGAAGAAATGAAGTACAAATAACTGAAGTTTTAATTTGTGTGATGGACTACAACCAAATTGTTCAATCTGTGCATCTCGTGGTTAGTGCCTGGTAATTCCTGTCTTTGGGGGGGGGGGGTAATGAATATGCTCAAAATTATTTCTCTTAAGTTGATTGTGGACTTATGGTTCTAAAATGATCATTAAATTGCCTTCAATGAGATATATATTTTTTCCAATTTTCTCTTTTCATTTTTCAGTCTGAGCTTTGGTGTGGTGATGTGCCCCTACAGGTCCTTAACCTTGTCCACAAATTTAAGAACTATGGTAGTTTAGAAAGTTTAAGTTCTGAAGCCAAGCAAGAAATGGAAGATGTTATTGAGCATGCAAGTGAGATTCCCAAAGCTCCTTGGGATGAGGGCGTCTGTAAAGTGTGTGGTGTGGATAAAGATGATGACAATGTTTTGTTGTGCGATAAATGTGATTCTGGATATCACACGTATTGCTTAAATCCTCCTCTTGCAAGAATACCTGAAGGAAACTGGTATTGTCCTTCATGTGCAACTGGTCATTGTATCAGTCAAGGCTCATCCCAAGTTCTTCAATTCGGTAGCCAGGTCCCAAAAGAGAGGCATCGAGGAGAGTTCATGCACAAATTTTTGGAGTCTCTTTCTCATTTGTTAACAAGCATGGAATTGAAGGACTATTGGGAGTACAGTGTGGAGGAGGTTTGTTCTCTGACCCTTAGTATACCTGATTCGTACATCCTTAAGCCATATGCAATCTTGATAGCTCTGATACATCTAAAATACTTGTGTGCTTGTCTTGTTTTTTTTTTTCCCCCTCCTCTGGAGAAAGGAATTGTATCCATAACTTTTTTATCTGCTCATTCACTTTTAACTCAATGCAGAGGGTATACCTTCTAAAGTTATTGTGTGATGAGTTCCTGAACTCTGCAAAGGTACGTGAAAACCTAGATCAGTGTGCCTCCATATCTGCTGATTTGCAGCAGAAACTGCGTTCACTATATATGGAATGGAGGAACCTGAAGTTAAGAGAGGAAATTCTTTCTGAAAAGGTGCCAAACGTAAATGAAAGTGTGCTTAGGGCCAGTGGAGGGCAAAATTGTGCCAGTGGTGGAAGTCAATTTGTGCATATTTCTGAATCTGACTATCAAGTTAATCAGCATTCTGTCAACAGTGGTGTTATAGTTGAGAATCACTGTTCCCATAAGCTCCCTTCCTCTCTGATGGATAAATTTGTCGGGCAAAGCAAGCCTCCTCCTGTTACTCAAGAGCAGAAATATGATTCTAATGGGCTTCTTGGAGTCTGGAGAAATTTCAACAAAGATTTAGAGCTGAACAAAGCAAGTGGTTTAATACTGCCTAATTCTGAGGATCTGCAGGGCCATGTCTCAACTGGCACAATTGGAACCCATATGTCTGATCGTGTGCACTCTACATATGCAAACTCAGTGAATCTGTTCACTGGTCATAACAGCTTCACTCAACCAGATGCAAGTGAATTACAGCCCCCCAATAATGTGGCAGACTCCATCAAGAGTAGAATTTCTGTATTGCAGCATTCAATTAGCCATCTAGATTCACAATTACAGAAAGTATCTCTGAGGAAGGATTTTTTGGGAAGGGATTCTGCTGGACGCTTGTACTGGGCCTTTTTAAGACCAGGATCATCCCCATGGATGGTGATTGATGGGACTCTGATGGTATTGCGAGAGCAGGAGGACTTGAAGGTGATTGATAGGGTTTCAGAATCTTCCCTGTGGTTATCTAATCAATCTGATACTGAGATTGGAGAACTCGTTGGGTGGTTGAGGGATAATGACCCCATGGCAAGAGAATTAATAGAGTCCATACTGCATCTGTTTAAATCTGGATTTAAGGATTCCTATGAAGCTGGAAACTTTGTTCAGGATACAGGACAACCATCTTTGAAGCCTGTAGATACTGAAATATCTGTCGGTTCTGATTCTCTTTTGACTAAAGCTTTAACTGCTTTAGAGCAAAAATATGTTCCTTGTGAATCGGACATTGTCAATGTCCAAAAGCCGAGTCAGAATCCAGAAGTTTTTGCCAAGGAAAAACTTTTCAGATGTGAATGCCTGGAACCTATATGGCCATCCAGGCATCATTGCCAGTCATGCCATTGCTCTTTTTCCTCAACTTGTGAACTGAAGGAGCATAATGATGGCAAATGCAGCTCTGAGGCGCATGTCTCTGATAAGTTTGAGCAACATAATAGTCTTGTGAAAGAGAGATCAACATCAAGGCGTGAAAAGGGAGAGTGCTCTGACAGAACAACACCATGCCATCCAGTTAGGGTTGGCCATGAGAATGGCACTGGTTTCCTTGTGTTGGCAAGGGATCGTGGATCTCCTTACAAACTTGAAGAGATAGGAACTAAGTTCGCTACCAGGAGCTCTAATAGGGAATTGGTGAAGGAAATAGGACTTCTTGGTTCAAATGGCACTCCGTCTTTCGTAGCATGTTCTTCTCCTTACCTCAGTGATCCCAGTTTAAAGTTGGATCCTTCCTGGAAAGGTGAGATTGGTCAAAGTGACAAGTCTGTGGATGCAGAAAAACAATTAGAGCCACAACGAAGTCTGCAAGGGAATTCAGTAACTAGTAAGGGACAGTCTAGTAATACCAAGGACTCATCAAAAAGTTCTTTTGCAGGTAGCTTTGTCTGGAAACAACAAAAATCTGAAATATCCAGTTTGATGAATGAAAGAAGAGACCAGTCATTGCATTTTAGCTGTACAAATCCAGGAAATTCTAGCATCTCTGTCATTCGTGATTCTTCATTGAGGCCCCTTATGGGAAGGGGGGCTCAAATTCTTAGACAGCTCAAAATCAACTTACTTGATTTGGATGCTGCCCTCCCTGAAGAAGCACTTAAACCATCAAAGGCTTCCGTGGAGAAAAGATGCTCCTGGCGGGCTTTCGTTAAAGCTGCCAAGTCAGTATTTCAGGTTGGAATGCTGCTTTATACCTCAACTATATGCATAGATACTTACATGATATAACGTGCATTGAAAAATTGGCTATCAGAGAAGCTTGTCCTTGAAGCACGTCTATCCATCCATGAAGCAGGGAGGAAGATAAAAAAGTTTTTAAACGAACTTTTCATTTGATTAATTGGTGAAGAAAGTGGATACTTTCTAACTCTTGAATTTATTGAAAAATGGGAAGAAAGTATTGTGAATGTTTTTGACATTGAAGATGACCTAGCAGCAACAAATTTTCCAACATATTTTCTTGCATAATGTTGTCTCTATTGGCTTTGCATGTAAAAGGTTGGTAAGACAGTTACAATTTCTCTTACTCTCAGATGGTTCAAGCTACCATTGTCTTTGAAAGTATGATCAAAACCGAGTACTTGAGGAATGAGTGGTGGTATTGGTCCTCACTTTCTGCTGCAGCAAGGATTGCTACCGTCTCCTCTCTTGCGCTGCGAATATACACCCTGGATGCTGCCATTGTATATGAGAGGAAGTCGCCATCTCCTTCTCCCATAGAAAGTGCAGATGATAGTGCTACCAAGTCAGAAGAGGATAGTTTGGTCCATACTACTCCCTCGCAAATTCAACAGAGACGAAATGCAAAACCAGGTTTAAGGAATCATAGTCTGCATCCAAGTGAATCAAGCAAACTGCAGAGCAAATCAAGTAAGAAAAGAAAAGATTCTGGAGGATGAAAATAAAGCGGTTGTGTTCATTACTCAGCAAGTCATGCGGCAGTAGAATGCTCCATTGCGCGTGGACATGGGATATAAACTGGCTATGACATTTTGGGTCTATGGGCTTGAGGATCATTGGCTAGGTTTGAATCCTCTTCTCCTTGTATGTATGGTTTACCAAGTTAGCTTTGAAACTAACCCAGATGTTAGATCAAAAGTCAAAGTCTGTTTAGGTGTACAGTTGGACTCAGAAACTGGATTATCAAAAATTGATAATTACAGTCAATCTTCTGAAGATTAAAGTCAACAACCATATACAAATCCATCCCTGCGAGAGCCTCCTAATGTAAAGAGACAAAGCTATGTCATGAAGATTTTGGATGTAGCTATAACAGTTTTCATTCACGGGGTCTATGTGTATTGGCGTTCACCTTTCTTTTGGATTTTTCTTGGGCAGTAGTTAATTCCATTCCTGATCATCATTTATTATTCTTCTAGACTGCTGTGGTCATCACAAAATGCAAATCATTGTATTTATAAGTTAATCATAAAAGGGTTGGCGCATGAAGGAATATGTGGAGTTACAAGCGAACAATTTTGTGAATTTTACCTCATTACGTTGAACAAGGGAAAAGGATGGACTTTTTTCTTCCCATAAAAACCACAAAAAATCTTTGAAGAAAAAATTTCCTTTCGCCGTTAATATTAAGAAGTTTGTAGTAACTTAGTCTAAAAAGAGTACATTTCATCAAACGAAATGATTACCTTGAAATTGAATCAATTGGTTTTAACGATCTAATTAAAAATAATAAAATAACTAATTACTAGGTTTCAAATAAAAATTTACATTATAAAAAACTTTGTATTCAATTTAGTCTAAAATATTTGTAATAAAATACTAAAAAGATTGAATTAAATATAGCAATAACATGAAAGAGATGACAAAAAAGATAGTTATTAGAAAGATAAATTAAAATTTTTAGTTAGATAAAAATCATCTTATTATCATTTTTTTTTTTTAATTTTTTTTTTAAGAGTACACTAAGTCAAAAATAGAAAAAATTAATGTCTTTTACTTGAAGAAAGTAAATTATTAATAGGTCTTATAATAATTAATTTAAAAATATATTTTAAAATTTATTATTTATATTAAATATTAATATTTCATATTGTTATATCTTATATATATTTTTAAATTTTAATAAAAAATATGTGGTACGATATTTATTTAAACTTAAATATTGTAAATATATATTTATCTGAAAGAAAATTTAATATTAAAATATTAAAATGATAGGAAAGTAAGTTTTTATATATGTTACAATAATTATTTTAAGTTTTGAAATATGAGTATATTAAATATTAGCATTTAATTTTCTAATGTCTTTAAAATATTTTTTTTCTTCCTAAGAGGGAACATGATGCTATACTCATTTATCCTTATCTACGATACACCATGTGAAAAACAATTATTATTATTTTTTTCATAGAATAAATATAATTACTTAGGAAATAACAATTATCTCAACACATAATGCGTGCTCCTGGGAGGCTAGAGTTTTCAGAGTTTATTAGGTAAGTTTTCACTCGGAGTTTGATTGGAGGAGTAATTTTATCAACCCCAAGTAGATTAGGATTGATTAGACTACACACACACACACACACACACACTTATATATGACTACTTTGAAAGTGCTTGATCCTTACGGGGAAGAGGAGCCGTGGCTGATGTTTGACAAGGACGCCAACCAGAATTTCTATGACTTCACGCAGCTGAGGATGAAGAAAGAACAAGACCATGTTCAAAAGAACCTCTGGTTGTGGGACATGGGTCACCCAGAGGACTGAAGATGTCCGTGATCGTCGGGATGGCCGCCACATTGGGTTCAAGAAGCTGCTCATCTTTACTGAAGGAAAGAAGGGCTGGGATGCCAAATCATCATCATCATCATCATCAAGGGCCAACGGCCACTGGATCATGCACGAGTATTCCTGCTTAAACCAAAACCTGGGTGATGCAGAAACAAGGATATGATGCAGCAACAAAGGGTGCCTCTTCTTAATTAGTAGATGCCATATTAGACATGGCTGGCTTGCACAGAGACATGCAATGCAGATGCCATAAGCCTGGCCAGAAGTTTATACAAGCAGCTATCGATGCCTCAT
Organism: Ceriops tagal; assembly: GCA_021533255.1. Classification (NCBI taxonomy): domain Eukaryota; kingdom Viridiplantae; phylum Streptophyta; class Magnoliopsida; order Malpighiales; family Rhizophoraceae; genus Ceriops; species Ceriops tagal. The sequence goes on from CM038608.1 coordinate 1,456,434, forward strand.
TGTTTCTAATTTCTGCCTTTTTTTTCTGTTCCTTTTAGTTGCTCATGCTTGTTTTTAGGATGGTATGTAAAGAAGAGTAACGTTAAACATGAAAATAATAATAATAATAATAAATAAATAAATAAATAAGTAAATAAATAAATGTATATATATTATAAAATATTATTTTTATAAATATAAATATTTTTTATTAATAAAGAATAATATTTTGTAATGAGTTAACTTTTTTTATAATTTTTAGCATTGAAATTGTTATTATTATTATTATTATTTTGTTTTTGGAGCAGGCAGTTTGCATTGAAATTCAATTACTCGAAATGGGGGCCCAGTGACATCAATCAAATTCAGTCATTTGATGGATGACTTTGCCACATCCATCAAAAAATTGTTCCCTTATTTATGGGTATTTTTAACAATATTTTACATACATTTATTCGTTATATTTAACTTTTAAATTTAATAAATATATATAGAATATGCATATAATAAATAATTCATTCGGTTCTGTCAATCTGTAGTTTTTTTTTTTTTTTAAATTCAGATTAATGATTACATAAGCCCTGCCAAGCAGCAACTCAAGGCTAAAATAAGCCGCTAAATGGCACCGTATTAAAGTAACCTAACCTACGCACCATCCGCCGTCACGTCAACAATTTTTTAAAAATTTTTTTATTTATTAATCTCCCCCAAATGTTTTAACCTAATTGCGCATTCGCCGGAATCAAGCAACGAGGACGCGTTCAGCCTTTCTTCTCTCTCTCTCTCTCTCTCTCTCTCTTCGTGTGTTTAGCGAACGATCAATCAGCCATGGCCAACAGCTCGAGCTCCGATTCTCGCCACGGCCTCTCCGTCACCCCTCCTCAACGAGTCTCCAAAGGTGGTTTTGTTTTTTTTTTGTTTTTTAATTTATTTTAAAAAGCCCCACTCATATTTGTTTGTTTTCGATACTTTTGTTATCTCTTCTCCTATCCCCTCTGATTCTTCGCCTCCTCCTCCTTAGGGCTTTTTTGGTCCTAAACCCTAAACCGTGCCGTTCCATGGTAATTGTGTCTCCATTTATGCTACTTTTCTCGGATTCTTCACATTTCTTTGTGAAAATGTGAATCTTCTTTTGTTTTTTTCCTTATTTATTTTGGTGCGATATCAGTACCATGGTAATGGCAGTGTCTGCAATTTTGGGGGGGGGACTTTCGATTTCTTGTTCACGGGAATACATTACACAGGTGATATAGGGTCTCGACTTGATTTATTTAATATTAATGACTGATTTCATATGTATAATAAATTTTCACATATATTCACAACTAGCTTCAAGCCACACTTTTTCAAGTTACCCAGATACCGCTAGGTTAAGCTGCAGCTCAAAGGCTGGGCTGTGACCATGCATGGGCTGGCAAGGATTGTAACGCAACCAAAAAAAAAAAAAAAAGAAAGAAGAGAGGAGTTTTGGTTGCTGACACGTCAGATGGATACTCTTTCGAGTTTTCGTGTTGTGCGTGTTCATCTTCTTTCTAGCTTCTTGGTTGCTTTGGGTAGTTTGTTTTTAAGTTAGCTATTTTATTAAAATTGTTTCTCGGGAACTTCTCTTTTTTGGTTTAATTAAAGAACTCCAAAGAAGAAAAAAACATTAAAAATTTTCCGTGTATAAATCCATAATTTGCTTGCATACTGTTTGTCGTGAGAAGGTTTATTCTTTTCAGTTACAGAATCAGTGTTTATTGTCATAGACAATTTTTGTGGTTGGATCACAGATTCAAAGCTTTTGTATTGAAGTAACCAATAAATCAATGGAAGTCTACCTATTTATGCTTCTGTGTGTTATGCAGATGTTCCTGGATCTGACAATCCCATTCCACTTTCACCACAATGGCTTTTGTTGAAGCCAGGTGAGAGTAAGCCTGGAGCAGGGAGTGGGGTATGTAATCTTTTCCTTTTAATTTTGTGATGATCTTATTTCTCTTTAGTTTGAAAATTTGTCAATAATGCAAGACAACAGTCATATGTGGTCATTGGATTTGCCCACCTCTTGTTTATAACATGCACCTGCTCTTGTTTGCTTGATTCAATTCCCTTTTCAAGTAATGCAAATCGATCTCATCCCCTGCCCTTCTCTTCTTCTTGTCTATTTGCATAGGTTATTCTTCATCTTACTATCAATGTGAATCCATGCTTGTTGTTTTGATTGATTACTTACCAGTCAATGAAATTGATTTCATTTTCCTCCCTTCCTTTGTCTGTGTGCTTGTGGTTCTCTTATTCATTTTTGGCTGGGTATTCATACACAGGAGAGCCATTTCAGCCCATACTTAACTTATGGAGATCTGTCAGATGGTGCTAAATCTTCTGGAAATGGTGAGAAGCTGCATGAAACCCTGAAAACGAAGGATGTTTTCCGTCCCTCCTTGGTTGACATGGAAGCTGGTCGCCGTGATCGCTGGCGCGATGAAGAAAGAGACACCAATTCCTCCATACGCAAAGATCGCTGGAGGGATGCTGATAAAGAGCTTGGTGGTGATAACCGGCGAATGGATCGTTGGATGGAGAATTCATCCACTAGGCATTATGAAGCACGTCGTGGCCCATCTGAACGCCGAAATGATTTAGGTCACAGGGAGACTAATTATGATCAGCGGCGTGAGAGCAAATGGAACACACGCTGGGGCCCTGATGATAGGGAGACAGCGTCTTCACGCGAGAATCGAATGGAATTTGGCAAAGATGGTGACATTCCTTTGGATAAGGTGGGAGGCCACCATCCTAGTCATGGAAAAGATGAAAAGGATGGTGATCCTAGTAAACCGTGGAGATCCAACTCATTGCCAGGTAGAGGAAGAGGAGAGACTCCTCTGCACCAAACTCTAACGCCAAACAAACAGGTTCCTACATTTTCCTATGGGCGGGGCCGTGCAGAGAATAATCCAACTTTTTCTGTTGGTCGTGGAAGGGTTAATTCTGGTGGAAACTCTGTCCGTAGTATTTCTACTCAACCTCAACCTTTGAAAGCCATATCAGACAGAGGTGAAAGTGTCCCTTTACGGTATAGTAGGACAAAATTGCTTGGTGTTTACAGGAAGATTGACATGAAATCATGTCGTGAACTACTGGGTGGATTAGTACAAGTTCCTTCCCTTACTCAGGAAGAACCCCTGGAGCCGCTTGCTATCTGTGCTCCTAATTCTGAGGAGGAAATGGTAATTTGGATACATGTATTAAAAGAAAATTAAAAAAGCCAATACTTGCAGCTGATTCAACTTTGATTCAAATTTTTGGTTGCTTGAGTAGGCTGTCTTGGAAGGAATTGATAAAGGGGAAATAGTGAGTAGCGGTGTGCAACGGATATCCAAAGATGGATCTCTAGGACAGAACACACTGGACTCATTGCATTCAAGACGAGCCAAGCTTGGTATTGAACTCATCCAAGTTTCTTTTTATTCCTTATTGATGCATATTCTAGGCTGGGCTTATTTCTTGTGTTTGTTGACTTGTCTGAGCAGGGAGTAGAGATGATGTTGTTGTTGATTCTAACAATGAAGGCACTGATAAGTCAAATTGGGGTCAGGGAGATCACACTGTGGTATCTTCATACGAAAGGGGGACGGAAAATTATGGGTCCAACTCAAAGCTGGAAGCTTTGCGGGATCAAAAGCAATGTGCTGAGAACCAGTTCAAAGCAGAAGGTAGGTGACATAGAACCTCTGCATAGAAATCCTTTTTTTCATGTGATTTTGTTAGGTGATACAGACAGTCGTTGAAATTATTGGACAGGTGAATTAATATGGTTTTATAGATGATTCTGTCTCTAAATTATAGAATTTTTAGTAGAATATCCTCGCCCTTTTTTCTTTCTTTCTTTTTTTTTGCCTTGCCATGATTTGTGTCCCGTGCCGACACACCCCCCCAACGTGTCTCCACTTTTTGTAGGAGTTTTGTCATTCAATTTTATAATACAATTATATGATTATTGCTTTTTATCTGCAGCTCTTAGGGAAGATACTGTTGCTTTCAAAAGGGTTGATGAGGCTCCTACCAGTGGGGAATCAGCCATGCAGGCAACTAAATCAATGCATCCTGTTACTCCATGGCGTGCACTGTCTCTTGAAGAACAGGGAGTTGATTGGAGAGAGATTCCAGGTGATTCTAGGTCAAAGACTGCTGATGTGGGCTGGACTGCGCGTCAGAAAGATCTGGATAATGAGTGGGAAACTCATTTGGTCAAAAAACCATTCTCAAAAGATGAAGGAAATTTGAAAACTATTCAGGATCCCATTATTAGAAGGCAACCATCTAGAATTGTGGAAAAAGAACAGGAAGCCCAGATGTTTGTGCTGACCTCTCCAGAAAACCTTGTTCTTTACTACAAAGATCCTCAGGGTGAAGTTCAAGGTCCCTTTTCTGGTAGTGATATTATTGGGTGGTTTGAAGCTGGATATTTTGGAATAGACTTGCAGGTCCGCCTTGCAAGTGCATCAAATGATTCACCCTTTGCATTACTTGGTGATGTTATGCCTCACTTACGAGCTAAGGCTAGACCACCACCTGGCTTTGGTGTGACAAAGCATAGTGAATTCCCTGGTAGATCTAGCAGGCCAAACTTAAGTAGCTTGGGCAATGTGCACTCAGGCATCAGTGAGCTTGATGTGATGAGAAATGAATCAAGGCATAAACCCGGTTCAACAACAGAGGCTGAAAATAGATTCTTGGAGTCACTGATGTCTGGAAATATGAGCAACTCATCCCAAGGTTGGTCTTTTTTCTTGTCCACTGCCCCTCCACCCAACAAAAACGTACCCACCCTTCACTCTTGTTCCATCGCTTTTTGCTATTTGTTGCCCTTAAATTTTGGGATGGTACTTCTACAATCTATTCATATAATCTTTGCCTAATTTCTTATTATTTTTAATGATATTGTGTCATTTACATTAACATGTATGGCTATGCTGAAATTGTAGGTTTGCCTGGATTTGTTGGTAATAGTACTGGCAGTATGACCTCATCAGGAGTTGATAGTGGAAATGATATCTTTCTTTGGGCAAAGAGAATGGAACTTGAACAGCAGAGGTCACTACCCACTCCTTCTCAGTATTGGCCTGGCAGGGATGTTGCTCCTATTGCTTCAAAGGTAGACGTTCTCTCAGACTCCCCAAACCCGCATTCCAAAGTCCTTTCCCCATTGAGTGACAATTCCCATCAACCTCATTCTCACAGTGCTGATTTGATGTCCATCATTCAGGGATTATCTGACAGATCTGCCTCTGGAATGAATAGTGGTGTTACTGGTTGGTCAAATTTCGCAGTCCAAGGTAGCTTGGATCCAGTGAAGGATAAGATGGACTTACATCAAGCTCAGAATTTTCCTTCTCAGGTTCACTTTGGGCAACAGCAGAGGCTGCAGCCACAGAATCCACCGCCTCCCTCTTTAACAAATCTACTTGGTCAAGGTATGGATAATCCATCTGGTATTTTGACACCTGAAAAGTTGCTTGTCCCCAATTTCTCTCAAGATCCGCAATTATTGAATATTCTGCAACAAGAGCACCTATTGCAGCTACGTTCCCAGGCTTCTGTTCCAATGCAGCATTTGTCAGTGTTAGATAAGCTTTTGTTACTTGAGCAACAGCATAAACAGGAGGAGCATCAACAGTTGTTGCAGCAACAACAGTTGCTTTCACAGGCTCTGTCAGAACATCATTCTCACCAGAGAGTTGGGGAGCCATCTTATGCGCATGTGCAGGCTGTTACAGCTGCAGGAAATGCATCTGTGGATCCTTCCCAGCTTCAATCATCAGAAGAATTTTTTCAGATTGGTTCACAGATGTCCGTTACAACTGTCCAAGATGCAAAAACTACCAGCTTCATGAATTTTCCTTCAAAGGTTGCTACGGATGTCAATTATAATATTGGTTCCAAGGCATCATCCTATCATCTTCCTCATGATTTGTATAATGTTGATTCCAAAGTTCTTCATGATATATACAATGTTAAGTCCAATGCTTCATCTCCCCATCTTCCAAATGAAATGTTTGGGAGCACTGGTCATCCAAAAGGTTGGGGAACTCAACCTGAACAAATTGAGGACATCCATCACAAGAAATCTGTACCAGAATCATCCATGGTAGAAGGCTCACCCTTGCCGGGGGTGAAAAATAGATCTGTAGAGGAGCTTTCTCTTGTGCATGACAATGAATCTCTCATTGTTTCTGATTACCATGCTCCTCTTTCACTAAAGCAGACATCAGAAGACAGTTTGAGAAGTGAAGAAGTGTCTGCTGTTGCAGTATCTGAGGCTACTACATGCTCTGTACACCTAGAGTCTTGTGCAAACACTGTTGGTGCACCTTCAGGAAGTTGGGACAAGGAAACTTCAAACCCTGAACATGCCATTGTTCTGGAAGTGGAACTAGAAAAGTCTCATTCTGAGCGGCAGATTGAAAGAGAAAGGTCAAATGATGAGCCATCTGTGGTGGCAGAAATGAAAAATGAGGTTCGTGAGACAAGAAAAACTGCTGACAAAAAATCCAGGAGGCAAAAATCAGCTAAGTCAATCTCCTTGTCTGACCGGTCAAAGGGAGTGTCAAAGGTGTCCCCTTTGCAGCAATCAAAGCAATCAGAAAAAGGAAGTGTAAATGTTGGTGGCACCAACTTAAAATCATATGATGCTGCAGGAGAAGTTCCCTATGGAAAATTTCCAACAAAGGAAACAGAATCTACGACTCATGTGGAAATTGCTGATTCCCCTGGACTTGGAAGCATATTGGCTCCAAGCATACCTGGAAATGATATTGAAAGAATAGAAGCTGATGGTGATTTGGAGATGGTTGGTTCTGCCTCACAACAAAACATGCAGTTGCAGCAAGGTCAAGGAGCTTGGAAATCTGCTCCTGGTTTCAAACCAAAGTCTTTGCTGGAAATTCAGCTGGAGGAACAGATGAAGACACAGAAGGAAGTGGCAGTTTCTGAGGTCATCGCATCTGTCAGCTCAATGAGCTTGTCACCACCTTGGGCTGGGGTTGTGGCCAGTTCAGACCCTAAAATATCTGGAGAAAAACAGAGAGATACAACTGAATTAAATGTAAGTAAACCTGAAATTTCACCAAATTCAAAGAGTAAGAAAAGCCAGTTACATGACCTGTTAGCGGAGGAAGTACTGGCAAAGTCTGACAATAAAGAGATGGAGGTGCCTGGCAGTTTTTCTAGCATGCCAATTCAACAATTTACAAATACAAATGTGGAATCTATAGATGATGACAACTTCATTGAGGCCAAAGACACAAAGAAGAGTCGCAAAAAGTCTGCAAAAGTGAAAGGTGTTGGAGCTAAGGTCACAGCAGTGTCCACAAGTACTACTGACGTGCTTATTAGTTCAAGTCCCATTGAAAAAGGAAAAACCTCTCGTCTTCTTCAACAGGATAAGGAGGTATTACCTGCAATTCCTTCAGGCCCGTCTTTGGGAGATTTTGTTCTTTGGAAAGGGGAGTCAGCGAACCATTCTCCTTCACCGGCATGGTCCACTGACTCCAAGAAATTTCCTAAACCCACATCGTTAAGGGACATACTGAAGGAGCAGGAAAAGAAGGCTGCTTCCGTCCACCCTCAAAACCAAATACCAGCACCTCAAAAGGTGCTATCGAATCAAGCCATACAAGGAATTGGTCCGTCACGGACACTCTCTGCTTCTTCTCCAGCAAAGGCAACATCTCCCATCCAGATAAATTCCCAAACTGCTTCTCAATCAAAATATAAAGGAGATGATGATCTATTTTGGGGTCCAATTGATCAATTCAAGCAAGAGACTAAGCAGTATGATATTTACACTTGGCTGTCTATTGTTTGCATTTTTTAATTTAATCTTCTGTTGCTAGCGTCTAGGTGTTAAACATTTCTTGTTTAGTAGTTGTGCCTTACCATTTTTATAGGCATTATTGTAGATGTATTTTTTCATTTTCCTTTGAGTTCTTTGTTTATCCTGCTAGTTATTGATTTGATTAGCTTCAGTTACTGTTGACAAACAGAGACTTAGACAATTAAATTCTTCAAATTTCTGATAAACAGGTCAGAATTCCCTGTTCCTACAAGCCAGGGCAGTCGGGGAATAAAAAACGCTCCCCTGAAATCAACTCCCAGTGGAACATTAGGCAGACAGAAGTCTATGGGTGGTAGGTCTGCTGATCGTTCTGCATCATCCTCTCCTGCTGTTGCTGTGTCATCCCTTAAGGAGAAGAGAGATGCAATTAATAAACATTCAGGTAAGGAGCTGTCATATTGGTCATATTTTCTTGTAAATATATCTGTTGATCCTTCATGTTTGTATTCATTTGCAGAGGCCATGGACTTCCGAGATTGGTGTGAGAGTGAGTGCATTAGACTTGTTGGGACAAAAGGTATCGCTTGCTTCACTCTATTTTGTCTTTTATTTCCTGGGATTTTGATTCGACAAAATGCGGAAGTAATAGGAAACGAGGTTATGCCTAACATATTAGATACTTGCCCCTGTAAAAACTGGCATGTTACAAGTGTGCATGCGAATAATGTCCCACAAGTTTGTTTTTCTCTAGCCACAGCTTTGTCTGGCTGTGGCCTAGTTCCAAATTACGCAAACCGAGTTTTAAGTGTACGAATATGGCTTTTTGGGCTTGAGCATTAATGCTAAAGTTTTATCTTACGCAATTATATGCTTTCTGCATTGTAGACACAAGTTTTTTGGAATTTTGCTTGAAGCAATCCCGGTCAGAAGCTGAGTTGCTTCTGGTGGAGAACCTTGGAAGGTTTGATCCCGATCATGAGTTCATTGACAAGTTCCTAGACTACAAAGAGCTGTTGCCAGCAGATGTACATGAAATTGCCTTTCAGAGTCGGAATGATCAGAAGGCCACTCACAATGGTGCCAGAGACATGAATTTTGACGATGTGGGCAACGATGACTTCGACCATAATGTGGCACACAGGACGGATGGGTCCTCAAAGGGGGGAGGCAAGAAGAAGGCGAAGAAAGGGAAAAAGGTTAGCCCTACTGTTTTGGGCTTTAATGTTGTCAGTAACCGGATCATGATGGGTGAGATACAGACAGTGGATGATTAGGGAAGTATTGAGGGGCTTTTGTAAATGCCTTTTAGCTGAACTGTTTGAAGATGTTTCCCTTGGGACTTTTGTTAGTTTCCTTTGTAGGGAATCAACAGCCGCAGCAGTACTAATTTTATCTGCTGTGGCAATTTTGTGGAGTAATTCCAGCGGCAGTCTTCAGTAATTCTTACAGAGATAATATATTAAAATTGTCATCATCTCTGTTCACTACTTTCGTGGGAACAACCCCTATAATAACAGAGGCAACGCGTGTATTGAGGTGTCACGTTTTTCTCACTTTCCAAGTTCTCCCGAGGCAAAAATTGGGCCAGCTGATGGGAAATTGTGGTTTCCGGCGTCTGCTCATGGACATATATGGTCCTTTTGGGAGAGCTATTTTGGTCGCCGTCATTTTGTAGTGTAGCCTAGCGTTAACAAGGCTGAGATGTTTTGAATTACGTGAATGGGTGGCCAAATCGGATCTAGCTCTAGTACTTAACAAATGATTAACCGTAATTTTCGAAAGGAGTCTCTGAAAGTGGGACTCCCAAAATTAATAAAAAAAAAAGTCTCCTTGTGCTGCATAATTGGCAACAAAGATTGAAAATTTGAACCTTTGCTATAAAATGCAGAAAATATTGAATCAAATATAGAAATAATTAGAACAATGAATTAAATTTAGTTAAGACCAAAACCATCATAGTAAAATTCGAGGAAGAAGTGAAAATGGAAAGAGAAAGCCCCTGATTTAAAACAGAAATAAAATTTAACATCATTACATTACTATAATTATTCTAGGCAATTAAACAATTGATTATACATCTTACAATAATTATTCTACCAAATGTCTTGAATTTTACTGCTTGTATAAGATGCTAATATTTAAATTTGTTATATCTTTAAAATATGTTTTCTTGATAATAAGAAATGAATAATACTAAATATTATAAAAAAAAATTTTGATTTATTATGAAAATATTATTCTTGTTGAAATGAATAACTTTCCACCAATAAAATTATCTAATAAGATACTAAGAAAATTATTCACCTAAATAAATATAGTATTTTGTAATATATCGTAATTTTTTTTGGGTGATATCTACTGTTATTTATAAGGAATATGGTAAATATATATATATATATATATATATATATATATATGGTACGATGTTTACTCACCCTTGGATGCCACAAGACTCATGATCTGAAAATTGAATTTGTCGAAGAGAAATAACAAAACTTATTGTTTTTTTTTTTTTTAGAAAAAGAACATTAATATAATAATCCTAGGAAAGTAAACTATTGATACTAATATTTAATTTGTAATATCTTTAAAATATTTTGTTCTTCCTAATAAGAAAATAGGATACGAGACTCATTGGGGACCCAGGCCAGGATGCATTATTCTAAAATAAATGTTTTCCTAGAATAAATATAATTGCTCCGGAAATAACATGTAACTAAACAAATGTGCTTCGAGGGAGCAAACTGAGGTTTTCACAATTTAATTAGGAAAGTGGTATTTAAACCCCAGGTAGACTAGGATAAGTCAGACCACACACACCGAAATACACACACAGAGCACGCGAGAAATTAAGGAGAAATCAATAAGCCGAAGAAGAAGCAGCCGAGAGATGGAGAGCATGAGAGAAGAGACAGTGGTGGGGGGTGGTGTTTGAGCCGTATGATGAAGAAGAGATCATCAGCTTTCTTGAAGACCAGTTGAACAAGACCATGTTCAAAAAGAACTTCTGGTTGTGGGACTTGGGTCACCCAGAAGACTGAAGATGTCCGTGATCGTCGGGATGGCCGCCATATTCTTTTTATTGGCATTCTAGGATTGTTGATACAGAGCTGGAAAAAAACAGGAGATGTAAGAGGAACAGCAACCCATGGCGGTTGAGCATTTTCATGGTTGATTTTTGGTTGACCATATGAAAAATGGGCGAGTGGGAACAAGGTGGCAATGGGCTGTCCAGAAGAGCCATGAAAATGTGGGCCCAAATAAAGCATCGTATTTGTATTATATTATCATGACTATTAAGTAACTGCATACTTTTATGCTTTGCATGCACGACGTCAACTAACAGTAACAGCATATGCATGGAGTTTTGACTACGTCCATTCATATTATTTACTGAAGTTTATAACAAATAAAACTGACGAAATTTGAGTTGGGTCAAGTTTGATGAATGCTGCTGTTTCATCTAAAGATTGCCTGTAAATTACGTGTTCTATAAACTTTCACCGGAACTAATCTTCCCTCCACCCCCCCCCGGCGGCTTACGAGTCAGATCGACAAAAAATCAGGCAATTATTTGCCCCCAACAGGAAATAACAAAAGTCTCTGTAGATCTGTTAATTGCCAAAATATGGATCCAACCCCCCAGGTCCCCCCCCCCCCC
>CM038608.1:1468295-1536786 GCA_021533255.1 Ceriops tagal
GGGGGGTTGTAATAATGGAGGTTTCACCGCGGAAAAACCAGAGAGATCTCAAGAACTGCACGAGCTCACGGTTTAGCCTTTACATTAAAGCTGAAAATTGAGATTGTATAGTAAACGAACGACTTCGAATTCAAATATTTGTCGATGCATTCTATGTTTTTAAGTGGAATTCGAGGTAGTTTAAGTCATGTTAGCAATTTAGAAATTCGAACCCTTGTATATATAATTGGGGGGCAACGGGGTTTAATCATCTATCTTTCTATCATTTGTGACGACATATCAAAAGCAGGATAAACAAATACAGTAAGAGATGCACCTGGGATCATCTAATTAACAATTTTTTTTTTTTTTTTGAGACTATCTTTAATTAAACATTAAAAAACGCACAAGAGATGCCAATGGTACATGAGCCACCAAGGGCTCCCATCCAAATATGACAAAATCCTATCAATTATTGGCTTCAATTCCATTCTCCTAATTTAGGAAATACAATTTGAATTCGATTAAGTATATATAGTTTACTGAGATTTCCCATATTAAAAATAAGAATGATAGATAAATAATATATAAGTAAAAAGTACTTATAAATTTAATATTTTGAATTTTTAAATTGATATATAATATTAAATTCATACATAAATTTTATAATTTAAAATAATTTGTATACAAAAAAATTATTAAATTAAAATATGATATTAAATTTATGAATTAAAATTGTCTTATGTCCGGAGATAACAAATGAAATGAATAAGCGACAAGTAAAAAAAAAAGGAACTGATTAATAAAACAGAAAAAGGGAAAAGAGGGGGAGGGAGGAGTTTTTCGTATTGCGTTCCACATCGAAACGTGGGGGCCTTATTCGTGTGGGACCCGCCACGCTGGGGTTTTGGATAGGCACGACGACTGACTAGGCATTGCGCGGAATGCGGCAACCGGATAAATCGGGTCCCACCATCAATCACCCTCCCCCCCACCCCCCACCCCACGCTTCCACCCAGGGTTTAAAAATTAAGACTACCTTAAAAGAAGAAAATAAAAAATTTATCCTTAAAAGAAAAAAATAATTAAAAAAAAGAATGCTGCGAACACGTGCATCTTCCTGTAGGTGTCCATCAGTCAAATTACTAATTTAAAATTTCCATGCTTATCGAAAAATAATGGAGAATTTAAAATGGATAGAAAATGTCTCAAAACTTTTTTTATTTTGTTTTTACGACGAGGGTAATTTCGAACTAAATCGAGCTATCACCAGAAATTAAATTTATTTTAGATGGTCTTAGTAAAACATTTATGTAATTTTGTAACATTCATAATTTTTTTTGTTTTTTTTTTTTTTTATAAAAAAAGACGAGGGTCCAAGGCTGGTAACATGAGATCACAATACTTCAAGATAAGGTAAGTTACCGGGGAGGGGGCGGGGAAGCCATGCAATCTGCAAAAAGAAAAGGCCGGCCGATGCCATGTGCAAGCATTAATGGCACTCCTCGACGTGGAAGGTTTATGGTTTTCCTGAATAATTTTAACGTATTTGGTCCAGATTCAACCGCCCGACTCATTTTTTCCTCCTAAATAAAAATAAAAGCTAGATGATCGAGGTGGATTGTTAAGCTTTAAGTTATTAATCTAAAAATAGATTGGCATAATACATCTTATTATTTTTATTTCCTTCGCTTGTTAAGTTGTTTTTAATTAATATAATTCTACGCTAATAAATTATCTTATTGTTGATATAATTTTGTTTATTAATAAATAAACAGAAAGGAAATTTAAACTTTAATTAATATACTAAATTATGAATCAAACAACTATTTCACGTATTCTAAGTATGAGATCAAACGTATCTATTTTTTTTCTTCTTAACATTAATGTTATAACCATATAAGCTGAATGTGGAGCCATGGCCAAAAAGGCTTCTCAAATTGCTTTTGATAAAAGATACTCTGACATAAAAATTCAGATTAGAAGAGTCAGTCGGAGCAATGAATTAGTGATTTGGATCTCAGGTTGGTTCATATTTCCCTTTTCTTTTTTCTTTTTTTTTCAATAATAATAATAATAATATTATTATTATTATATCACCGGCTTGAATGAAGAAGGGGTAATATTGTAAATTGAGTTTGGAAACATCAGAAGTTATGGGAGGCTAAAGCAGCAGGTCTTCCAGAAATATTAAAAAAAAAAAAAAAAAAAAAAGAAAGGGTGGTGGGGTGGCTTTTCCCAATTGTAAGCCTTATCCAGTTGCCGGCTAGGAGCTGGCGTGGTTGGGCGGCGGCGTGCTGCCTGGGCACGCTTCGTCTGTTCTCTTTTTCTACCTTTCTCCTAAAGAAAACCTCTCTCTCTCTCTCTCTCTTGCTCTTTATATATATATATATATATATATATATATATTCCCTAAACCAAATAGCTTAATAAAGTAATTAAAAATAATACCTAAATATCATGTTTATAAATATCCATGCAAGGTTATGTCTTTGCTAAATGCTATTAGATTTGAGAGGATGTCACGAGATTAAATCTCATTGTCTTCCGAAAATTTTCATATTAAGTATAATGGAATGCAAAATACCTTTTTTCTGCACATCCAACACATTTGAATAAACCCCCTTCTTTCTACTAATAACTAACATTCAATTATCGTTAATGTCTTAATTGATTGCACACATATTAGGGTTTTCAACCTTTTAGGAATAAAATTTTGGGGAAAGATAAAAAAGGCTCGTCGGCCTTAATGCTTGTTTGTATTTGATAATCCCCTTGGATGTTATGATTAGGAAGTCTCACTTTTTCTCGTGCTTAAACTAGAATTTGGATTTAATTAAGCTAATCCATGATTAGTTACTGAATCAATTTGGAGTCAGAAAGGTTATAATTTCGTTTGAAGACCCCACATTCCTACCACTCCTCTCCTGTCAGGTGTCATAATTTAAACAAATTGTTCCAGTTTTTTCATTAAGAATGTAATCGTCCCAACCCCAGCAAATTTTCAATCTGGATAACCAACCAACCAACCAACCAACCAACGTCATTACATAAAGTCTCCAAATTATCGATCAAATTAATTTGTCTTCCCCTTTGCCTGTAAAGTAAGTGATCAATTATTGTTTTAAAACGGTTGCCACCCAACATTCCACATCCTCGTTGCCTTCCATTAATCAAATTCTATACGCTTTCAACCATGTCCAACTAACCACAAAAAAAAAAAAAAAAAGGGGGGGGGGAAAACTATGTCCATTCGAGTACCAACAAACAAGGATTTGTGCAGTCCGAATCCAATCCAACACCAAAAGCAATTCCAACACGACTTCTCTTTTTATTATACAATCTTTAAACAATGGGATAAAAAGCATAATTCGTGGCATGTTCTGGGACACTCCCCAGTTAGTCAAATTTTGCGTTCTTTGGAAAGTCTCGGTGAGATAATATGACACGTTAATTAAACTCTTGACTCCGCGCTCCCACCCCTTGTCTTCAAAGTCGGACAGAAACCCCCCTCCCACCCCCCCCCCCCAACCAAAAAAAAAAAACACAAAAATGAAATTAAACTTGCATTTCACACGGTCCCCAATCATTTATTTCCATGTATGAGAGACCCAAAAATGTTAACTATGTAATAATTTGAACCTAATTTGAGCGTAATTATACACGAAGTTCTCATTATTCCAAGGAAACCTAATGTGCTTAACTCACAAGATATTGCATATATCATCTCATAATTTTTTCAAGAGTAAGGGTATTTTTGGTGAAAAATACCAAAAGCAAACCCCAAAAGAACAATTAAAAACAACAAATAAATAAATAAATTAATTAACAAACTAGAATTAAAACCTAACGGCAGTTATAAGTTTGCCTCAACTACTTTCTTTTTGGTTAATCTCTAACTATCAATTAATTTTTTTAAATATGCACTGAATATATATTAATTATCATAACCATAAATTATTTATTAATATCTTATTTCATTAAAAACTTACACTAAACATTATTAAGTTCGATAAAAATACTCATTAACCATTAATTAAATTGAGCGCTTTTGAGTAGTGTATATCCATCTATCCAATTCCGATGCGTCTCGTTTGTTTCCTATAAATAAATCCTTCTCATATCGTTTCTGTTTCTTATCAAGTCCCCCCGATTTCCTCCGTTCTTCCTTCTTTCCTTTCATTCTACTACTGTTAATAATCATTTCTGCGTATTTTTTCCCCGTTCTCTCTCTCTCTCTCTCTCTCTCTATACTTTCAAAATCCAAACGCGGCCTCCCATTTTTTTTTTCCCTTCTCTTTAACCGGAAAAAGGGCGTCATTTTTCTTGCGCGTGTGTGTGTTTTCTCTTGGGGGGGGGAGGGGTTGGTATCGAAACGAGTCGACGTCGCCGGATTCTTGCCGGTCTCCTCCTTCGCGGTTGCCGGATTATTTAACCGTTGAGTAAGTTTCAAATGATGCGTCTTTTGGACGTGTTTTTTTTTTTTTTTTTAAAACTTTTTCTCGAGATTTCCTCTTTTCCGTTTCTGTTTGGTTACTGGGAAAAAACGGTCGAAGAAAGTAGACATCAATATTTCTCCTTTTGTTTTTAGGAATAAGAGCTGTTTTTTTTTTCCATTTGTTAAATAATTTTCTCACGGCTTCTTTTCTCGGGAACCAAACAGAAAAAAAGTAAAAAGAAAAAAGAGAAATGGTGGGTCACAATATATATATATATATATATATATATATACACACACACCTTTTGATATGATAAGTTAAAAAAATCCCTGAAATTTAAGCTCTGGTTGATCCATTTTTCTGTTTTTTTTTTTCTGCTTTATATTAATGTTTAAGTTTATAGAGTGCAATGGTGTTACGGTGCTAAGAGGGCATTTTTAGATATATGACTATCCCTTTGGATATAGCCAAAGCAATGCTGTTGACAAAAATTGGGATGCTTATAGGCTGGAGTGGATTTTAATTGTTTTTTTGAATTTCTTTGTTGTAGCTAATTTTATATATTTATGATTCTTATTTGTGGTTGAATATGTGGGTGATCTCAGTTTAATGTTGTGGCAAATTATAGTATTATGGTCTGGGAGCAGTTTATTTGAAAGGGGCATCTTATTGTTCTTCTGCAGGTTTGTGGGATTCTGGGATCAAAAGATTTGTGGATAGAAGTCTGTTGGCTCAATTATTCATGGTGTCAAAGTCAAGTGCAAGCTTTTTAGACTTGGCCTCTGGAAACCTGTTGGATGTTCCTCAAACCCCCAGATCTCTTCCTAGGGTGATGAATGTTCCTGGAATTATCTCTGATTTGGATAGCTATTGCAGTAATGATGGGGATTCAGAGGTTTCTTCGCCAATTTGCCGTGAACGGATTATTGTGGTGGCCAATATGTTACCTTTGCATGCTAAAAGGAACAAGGAAACTGGCAGGTGGTGCTTCAGTTTGGATGAAGATTCTCTCTTACTACAACTGAAAGATGGTTTTTCTCCCAAAACAGAGGTTGTCTATGTGGGGTCTTTAAAGGTTGATATAGACCCTAGTGAACAAGAAGAAGTTGCCCAAAGATTGCTGGAGGGTTTCAATTGTGTACCGACTTTTCTATCACAGGACCTACAGAAGAAGTTCTATCTTGGATTCTGTAAACAGCATTTGTGGCCCCTTTTCCATTACATGCTACCTATGTGCCCAGAGCATGGTGATCGCTTTGACCGTGATCTTTGGCAGGCCTATGTGTCTGCAAACAGAATTTTTGCAAATAAGGTTATGGAAATAATTAGCCCTGAGGATGATTATGTTTGGGTTCATGACTATCACTTGATGGTTCTGCCAACCTTCTTGAGGAAGCACTACAATCGGGTGAAGCTTGGATTCTTCCTCCATATCCCATTTCCCTCTTCAGAAATATATAGAACTTTGCCAGTTCGGGACTATATCTTGCGAGGGCTTCTAAATTGTGATCTAGTTGGTTTTCACACATTTGATTATGCTCGACACTTCCTTTCCTGCTGCAGTAGAATGCTGGGCTTGGACTATGAATCCAAGAGGGGACATATTGGACTTGATTACTTTGGCCGTACAGTATACATAAAGATACTACCTAGTGGTATTCACATGGGCCGCCTTGAATCTCTGATGAATCTTCCCTCTACATCTGCTAAGGTCAAAGAGTTACAGAAACAGTTTGATGGTAAAAAAGTGGTTATTGGCATTGATGACATGGACATATTCAAGGGCATCAGTCTGAAATTATTGGCTATGGAACATCTGTTGCAGCAAAATTCAGACTTGCAAGGGAAAGTAGTGCTGGTACAGATTGTGAATCCTGCAAGGGGTTTGGGCAAAGATGTCCAAGAAGCAAGGGAGGAGACATATTTAACTGCCAGAAGGATCAATGAGGCTTATGGTTCACCTATTTATGAGCCAGTGATTCTGATTGATCGTCATGTTCCCCGTTCTGAGAAGAGTGCATACTATGCTGTTGCAGAATGTTGCATAGTGAATGCTGTGAGGGATGGGATGAATTTGGTCCCTTACAAATATACTGTTTGTAGACAGGGAACCTTCCATATGGATGAAGCCATGGGTACAGAACAGGATTCCCGCCGCACAAGCATGCTCGTTGTCTCTGAGTTTATTGGTTGCTCACCTTCCTTAAGTGGAGCAATTAGGGTAAATCCATGGGACATCGATGCTGTAGCTGATGCCTTAAATTCAGCCATCACCATGCGTGAATCGGAGAAGCAGTTGCGTCATGAGAAACATTACCGGTACATTAGTACTCATGATTTGGCTTATTGGGCTCATAGTTTTATGCAGGATTTGGAGAGAGCGTGCCAAGATCATTATAATAAAAGGTGCTGGGGAATTGGTTTGGGTCTGGGCTTCAGGGTGTTGTCTCTCTCTCCTAGTTTTCGGAGGTTATCCATTGATCACATTGTTTCGGCATATAGAAGAACAAATAGAAGAGCAATATTTTTGGACTATGATGGCACTGTTGTTCCACAAACTTCTATTAGTAAAAAGCCCAGCCCTGAAATCATCTCTACTCTGAGAAGTTTGTGCAATGATCCTAAGAACACTGTATTTATTGTCAGTGGTAGGGGTAGGAGTTCACTGAGTGAGTGGCTCGGCCCATGTGACATGCTGGGAATAGCTGCTGAGCATGGGTACTTCATAAGGTATGTTAGTTCACGGTTTGAGCATGTAACTTTTAATTGGATGTGTTCTATAGGGGGCTAAATGTCTCTTCTTTTGTGTCTTCCAGATGGAATAAGACTTCTGAGTGGAAAACCTGCTCTCCAGCTTTGGATCTGGATTGGAAAAAGATTGTTGAACCTGTGATGAGGTCATATACTGAGGCAACAGATGGATCCAGTATAGAGATTAAGGAGAGCGCTTTGGTGTGGCATCATCAAGATGCAGACCCTGATTTTGGATCCTGTCAAGCTAAAGAATTACTGGATCATCTTGAAAGCGTTCTTGCAAATGAACCAGCTGTTGTTAAGAGGGGCCAGCATATTGTTGAAGTTAAGCCACAGGTATGTGTGCTATCACAAACTCTTCATTCTCACTCTGCCTTTTACAAGTGCCTATTTCACTTGGGCACATGCTAACATGTATATTGCATCTCCTTAATATTTTTGTAACGTTCAGGGGATAAGCAAAGGTCTTGTTGCTGAGAAGGTTCTTCTGGATATGGTAAACTGTGGAAGGCCACATGACTTTGTGATGTGCATTGGTGATGATAGATCGGATGAAGATATGTTTGAGAGCATCTTAAGGACAGTATCTTGTCCAACTTTACCTACAGCTCCTGAGATATTTGCTTGTACAGTTGGGCGAAAGCCAAGCAAGGCTAAGTATTATCTTGATGATACTGCCGATGTTGTCAGATTGCTTCAGGGACTTGCGACTGCATCATACCCAAAATCCGAGTATGGCATTCAAGGCCAGGTTTCTTTTGAGAGTAATGCATGAGTTGGAGAATGGACTAATACTTACTGTGGACAATGTGCGGTCATTTTGGTTTGAGGGTCTTCTTCCTGTGACTATGGATGGAGTTTTGGCTGTAGAACTTAATAGGATTCTTGTCAAATGTAGCTCTTCCTGTAAGCATATTGGGCAGGCTTCTCCGCGGCTTTGCTTGGGCAGATGAGGAGGTTGGTTTTCAGGATGGCAATCTGGCAAAGATTGTTCTTGTATGCTTTGGGACAAGTGCTGGTGATAGTAAAGAGTTGTCCTTTCCAGCAGACTCTCAGATGTTTATGGCGGATTTTTCTTTCTGATGAGTGGAGGCACCATAACTTAATATAGGTATACTGCTTCAAAATACATTGATTCGGTACGATCTGAAATACGGATACTTACATTCTTCTAGAAAAATGAAACTCGTTTAATGTCTGGGAATGTGTGAACATGAGTCCCTGGAGGCTGGTGGATTTGACATTGGCCCATTTCTGTAAATGATCATAAGAAGCCATTTCTACGGAATTTCATTAAAACTCCCTTCTCCACCTTTCTGTGCATGAATATCCCGTTAAGACTTTTTTTATAAGCTTCCTCGAAGTATTTAGCCAGAGTGGATCGGCATGGTCCCTAAGATCTCTAGGACTATTTTATGCAGAGATTAAAAATGTCACAATTGGGTTTCACTTCGTTAGAAGTGATGCCAGCCCACGACAACCCATCGAAGTTTCTGGCCGATTATTGCTCTCTGCTCATCAGGCACATGAGGTGTCTGTCCTTCGTCTCCCGTCTCATTCTTGCGTCTACCCCCTTGACCACCATTTTTCTCCTATTGGGCCAGTATTCTGGATGCTGTGGGATGACCACCAAAGTTAATACTAAAAGGTGCGTGAAATTAATGAGAGGCTTGCCCATAATTCTGTTCTTCGTAATTTCCACTAACGCAGTGCGCCTGCTGGTAAGCTGGCTTTGGTAGCTAGTGCCAGTTGTTAATGTGATTTTTTATTTTATTTTATTTATTTATTTATTTGTTTTTTTTTTTTAAATAAAAATTCTGCCAGGCAACGCGTGGATGTGTGCACCAGCGCCACAGCCCTTCAGTAATAAGTTCAATGGTCGTGATTAGCCTTCGCGCCAAATTATTTTTCTTGTTACATGTATCGTTGAATGAGATTATTAAATCTTTTGTATTTTAGGCTATTGAACTGTTGATGATTGATGATGTCTTTACATGAACCCACCACTCAAATGAAACATGCTCCCCCTGAAAGCCGTGATATTGTTAATAAAAAGAAACCCAAATAGTTTGGAAGAAATTGTCAAAACTTATGGTTTTAATAAATTTTTTCACAAAATAGAAATTAAGGGTGACATTCAATGATCTCATTAAGAAAAATTGTACAATATTAAAAGAACAAACTTTTTAATCCACATCTTTATTATTAATATTAATATTAATATTATTATTAGACAATAATGTTCAATACATTATTAATTGTCAAGCCAAGACTGATTCATGAAAAAGGAGGATAGATAATTGTAACATGTGTATATTACTTAAATTTTATATTATTAATAAAAAATAAATTTTAAATTATATAGATGTGGTATTCTACCCTTTAATAAATTGTCTTTTTGAGAAGGTAACAGTTCATCAAAGGCTGGAGGGGAATGAGAGAAAACACACGTCAAGCAGCTGGCTGGATTTTTATTTTATTTTTAAGAATGAGTGGCTAGAAGTTACATTTGAGAGAATAAATGTCTTTAATTATTCAAGACATAAATTAATTGCACAAGCAGAGCATATGATTCTCTCTCTCTCTCTCTTCCCCACTGAGCAACCTCACCTCACTCTTCTTTTCCCCTTCTTTTGTTTTTCTTTTTCATTTGTCTCTTTCAGCTTTCTCACTGTTTTCACTCCCCAAGGCACACTCAAAAAAAAAAAAAAAAAAACCACACTTCTTTTGGTTAAAAACTGAAAAAAAAAAAAAGTCTTGGTTATTTTCTTTCAAGCATTTCTCCTTTCTGCTTAAAAACCCACTTTTACTTTGCTTTACAAACTCAGATGTGAACAAGGGTTAATAGCAAAATACCCATTTGCTTAAAAGCTTCCATAAATTTTTTTTTGTTTTTGTTTTTTGAGATTTTCTTTGGGTTTTTTTTTCTCTTGAGTTTTGAAGCAATGGCTATCAACGGCAAGAATGCGTTGCTTTTGGGTATTGTTGTTTTTTTGTTGCTTCTTGGAGATGTCTCTTCAGCTCCCATTACTGCTTCACCTTCAAGTGAGTGTTTTGTTGTTTTTGTGAGCCAATGCATATAAACTTGGGAAGCTATAGTTCTGTTGTTTGATCTCTGTGGTTTTAAAAGCTTCAAACTAACTTGATTCTAAGTATTCTTTTCTCCTTGTTTTTGCCAGAGATTGTTAGTGGGGTTTTCTCAAATGCTGTGTCTACTTTTATGAAATGGTTGTGGTCACTCAAAGCCACCACCAAAACAGGTTTAGATCTCTGATTCCTTTACCTACATTTTCTCTTTTTACAATGCATGTATGTACTCATCCTATGTGTCAGTGTGCCTGTGTAAGGATTGATATTGAAGGTTGTGGGGTTGGTTATATTTGTATATGCAGCTATTTCTGGTCGTCCGATGATGAAGTTTGAAACTGGGTACACGGTGGAGACGGTGTTTGATGGGAGCAAGCTTGGAATCGAGCCTTATGCTGTGGAATTGTTACCAAGTGGGGAGCTTCTAATTTTGGACTCTGCTAACAGTAACATTTACAGGATTTCAGCTTCCTTGTCTCCATGTAAGCCGGTTTCTGTAATGCCTTGTTATATTTTTGGATTGCCCTTGCTTTGTTCAACAGCCATTCCTTGTTTGTTTGGCGGTTGTTTCTTCGAGAAGTGGCCTCTTATTTTCTGCCTCCATCAATCATATGTTGGCAAACTTTACTGGGTTTAATTTGTGTGAATGAATTCAATAACAACTTTGTCTCCTTGTATGTGATTGCCAAAAGGTGTTCATTAGCTTTTTGATAAAAGAGGGCTGTAAATTGTTATTGTTTCAATTTAGATTACATCAGTGACTGCATCTTACTGATCTTTAGGATTTTGAATGCATGGATGTACTGGTGGCTTATTTTCTTATTTGAGCTTCATCTGAAGTCATTTGTTTCTGGTGGGAGGCATCTTTTTGTAGTTGAATTTACTTTCAATTTGATTTGGTTTTAAGAAGACTGAATTTAAATAATGATCCCTGAGACATTAAGTAATGGATTTTAGGGTGGCAACTCCATGTTTAGTTTTTCAGTAATGGATATTATCTTCCCAAACCGAAGAACTTGAACATGGAGCTATGATCTCTACTTCTCTCAAACTCTGTTGTTTTTGATATTTCAAACATTCTAACTTCCAATGTGTTGTCAAGCTAACACAAGAAAGATTCCTTGTTTGGATAAACTTGGCACTATGAATCTCTATTCTCCATATAGTTTATTTGATGGTATTAATATTTTGTGTTTACCCTGTCTTTTCTGCACTTGTTTCTGTTTAAATCATGGATGAACTGCAGACAGCAGACCAAAGCTGCTTGCTGGATCTGCTGAAGGATACTCTGGGTATGTGGATGGAAAGCCCAGAGAGGCTAGGATGAACCATCCAAAGGGGCTTACAGTTGATGACCGAGGAAACATCTACATTGCTGACACGATGAATATGGCTATCCGGAAGATTAGTGATGCAGGTAAATGCTCTTAGCATTTTGTCTAGGGACCTCTCAGAAAATCTAAACAGGGTGTTTGAGGGGAACCTTAATGCAATGATGACATAAATGTTTTATCATGAATTCATGATCATAGGACTTGTAATCCTTAGTAATTTGGAATGTATTAATGATAGCTGATATGTTTGGAGATCTTTGTGTAGGGGTTACAACAATTGCTGGGGGCAAATGGGGCCGTGGAGGGGGCCATGTAGATGGAGCAAGTGAAGATGCAAAATTTTCCAATGATTTTGATACAGTTTATGTTGGAAGTAGTTGTTCTCTACTTGTGATAGACAGGGGAAACCGAGCAATAAGAGAGATCCAACTTCATTTTGATGACTGTGCTTACCGCTATGGAAGTGGCTTTCCTCTTGGTACGTAAACTGCCCTAGTTATATCTTTTACTATTTGCGAGCATTATATATTTTCAAGTGATTATTTCTTTGTTACAGGGATTGCCGTGCTCATAGCAGCTGGCTTTTTTGGTTACATGCTGGCATTGCTGCAACGTAGAGTGGGGACAATTGTTTCTTCTCATAGTGTAAGTCTCAACTACATTTCAAGTTTCAACTAAATGGCTATTTCTTAGCAGCTATGCTGAATGGAATTTAGAAGATAAATGCTACATATGAGGAAGCATTATTGTTGATGGAATTCTTGAGTTGGAACCTTTTTCTATGGTCCATAAATTATCTATGGTACTGCCCCTTCTTAATGGCATAAGTAGCTCTAGCTTCTAGGTAAGCTATCAGTGTTCTATCAGTGTTCCTTTTGGTGCCTGGGGTGAAGAAAATGAAACATGCATATAAACTCGAAAATTAAACTTTTCCTTTGGGAATACTAAATGACTCACCGTGCAAAGTCCTCATATTATGTCATGAATTGCCAAAATTGCAATGGTATGTATGTGAAGTACTCAAAACTATTTTGTCTTGAGCTCCAAACAAAGCCTAATTTTCCTGCAAAGAATTTATTGACATTTTACCATCTTCCAATCGGCAACATGAAAGACATTCTTTAACCATCCATTTTATGCTTTTGAAGGATCAAGCTGCCGTAAAAACAAGCACTACAGGAAGTCCCTATCAAAAGGCTCTCAAATCTGTCAGGCCACCATTAATCCCAACTGAAGAGGAACAGGAAAAACACGAAGAGGGCTTCTTGGGATCCTTTGGCAAGCTTTTTGCCAACACTGGGGCATCTGCTGCAGCAATTTTGGGTGGACTAGTTCCTGGTTATAGAAGGAAGACACTAAGCAGTCAATACACAAACCAGATGCTGCATCAGAGACACTCTACTGGTTGTCCTCAGCAAGATAGCTTTGTGATACCAGCTGGTGACGAGCCTCCTTCAATCGAAGCCAGAACCCCAACACCAAGGAAAACTTATGCATTCATGTCCAAGGATGCAGACAATATGCACCAATGGCGCCAAGGTCGAGCTTTCTACAGTGGCTGGGATGGCGATTATCAGCAGCAGCAGCAGAAACGGCAGCATCATCACCAGTATCAATCATCGACACCGCATACATACTACGAAGAAAACTGTGAGAAAACCAACGAGATTGTTTTCGGGGCAGTTCAGGAGCAGAACAGGAAACACGAAGCCATGGTAGTGAAGCCAGTTGATTATGGAGGCCCCATCTACAATCATCACAATATGTTTGCAGGAGCTAATTATATGGGTTATCATAACGGGCATTGAGAATGCCTAGAGAGATATTTGAAGTTAACCAAAAAAAAAACATCATTCCGTCTCCAGACTAGTCTTGAAAAATTTAGGATACACTTTTGTGGCTGGTGATTTATTGTTAAAGAATGGAGGCATTCATTGGGAGCTGCTTTAGAAGTGCAATATATATTATGATCTGGTCAAAAATGTGATGCTCACAGCAGGGTTTCTATAAAACCAGCGCCAGCTAGTCACGAAATTGCATTATTCTCTTGAGTAATATGTATATTTTTAAGGCTGTAATGGTGGTAAGGCTGGATTTTAAAACCCAACCAGTCTAAACTCCAATGTCTCTACAGCATGAATTTGGTCGTGTTGCCACCCTGCGAGGTCACGTTAGTTATCATCACATCGATAGGAACTGGGCTGTCCAGTGGCACCACCAATCCAAGGACATGGCAGGCGAGGTACAACCACTCCGCTGGCACTAGCCAGCCTAATAGACTTGTTGGACGCGAAGTGCGCCGAACTCTTGCACTCAATGTTCACTAATGGGAGGCCAACCTAACCCTGTGGCCAGGCTCTCTCTCTCTCTCTCTCTCTCTCTCTCCGGTTCTTCCTCTCCCTTCTTTGACCTTCACTGACTTAATAATAATAATAAAAAAAAAAGAGTTTTAGAATCCTAAATGCAGGTTCCAACGCGAGATTCCATGGCTTCATTATTTTGTAAATATCGAGCATACATTAAAATCTCTATTCATCAAAATCCCGCTCCTTTTTATTGCAACCCGAATGCCACGTACTAAAATTATAGAACCCTTCTTAACTTCATGGAAAAATAAACACCACGCCATATATTTTATAGGTATTTAATGTCAGTCGAACTGTATTATTCTTACATATTTTAAGGAAGTACTTTTTAATATCACCCAACAAACAGTGATTAGTGTCAGTTTTTTTTTTTCTTTCCTTTTTTGTTTTTTGGGTGTTGGGTATGAATTAACTATTGTTAAAAACGTCAATTGAGTCATTGAATCTTTCATTTTGGCAAAATTTATTAAATCGTTAGCCTTTAATGTGAAAATTATCATCGGTCACAGAGGCTCGGATGACCCGCGGGAGAG
This sequence comes from Ceriops tagal, assembly GCA_021533255.1. NCBI lineage: Eukaryota > Viridiplantae > Streptophyta > Magnoliopsida > Malpighiales > Rhizophoraceae > Ceriops > Ceriops tagal. Next base: position 1,482,788 of record CM038608.1, read on the forward strand.
TCCTGTGTCCAACGACACACGTGTGAGTTTAGAAGGGATTTTTTTTTTTTTTTTAAAAAAAAAAATAATAATAAAAGAAAAAAGACGTACGAGAAAGGGCAATAAACAACGCCAATAACGGTGGTGTGTAACTATAAGTATTTTCATGAAGCACGCACAGCACGAACGCAGCATACTGAAAATTCTTCAATCTCTGCCCGTCTCTCTCTGGCAGATCCAAACCCATTAGATCTCTAGTCGGGTCTCGATTGTCGGGACCCGGGTCAGGTCAATCCGGTTTCGTGGATCTGAATCCGGAGGTCCTGCTTCTTTCAGCAGCTGGTGATCTTCATTTTTCCTTCTTTTTCTTTTTATTAAATTTTGAAAATCTGTGGCCTGCGATCTAATTTGTGAGAGCTTCGAAGGTGGACCCAATCATGAATCCCTTCTCGTCCGGCACGCGTCTGAGGTGAGTTATAACTTCCTTACAATTGTTGTCAGCCGTTTGATCAGATCATGTAGGAGCTGGAGTTCATTGAGTTCTGGCCGCATTTGTTCAAATTTCAATTTTTTTAATCGTAAATTAGGTTTAGAAATGCCTGCGCGATCGGTGTTGGAGTTGTATTGCATTTTGCTTCCATTCTGTTGATTTGGTTGGATGATGGATGTGATTGTCATTTAGATGCTTAGAGTTCAAGGAACTAAGTCGTGGGATGCATTTGAAGTTTTTGCAAATTCTTTGCTTAGGCATGCAAGTTACAATTCAGTGGAAATGTGACAAGGAATGTAGGAAGATGACATTTGAATCTCAATACTTGGATAAGATTGACAAGAAACTAGGTATTGAAATTAATAAAATTGTGAAAATAAAAAGTTAAGGGATTGATCTTTTCAAGTTAATTGGTCTCTAATGATCATTTTGAGGCGATCGGCCTTTAATAAGTTAAAAGTGTCAATATATTATTTTAATATTTAAATGAAAAAGCTTAAGTGTTAATATATATATATATATATATATATATATATATATGCACATCCAACCTAGTAGCACATTAATAGTGAAATAATTTATGCTTACTTACTAATTTAAAAATAATAAAAGACAAATATTAAATGACATAATTGATAATAATAACTTCCTAATTAGAAAGATCTTATCATAGTTATCTATCATTTTGACCCTTCACATTTTTTCTGTTAAATTGTTAAAATTGATTACCGCTTAAGGGATATGTGGCTTGTTGCAAGTGACCAAAAATGTAGGAAAAAAATGCTGGAAATTAAGTTGAGTACATTGCTTATATGTCTTTAGGGAACTTGCAATTGGACAGGTGTTTAATTAGCTGTTCTTGTTTATGCAAAAGTACTATGTAGGATGCTTATGTCATGGTCAAAGTAAAAGAAGAAAGAAGGGAAACCCATGACCTATGTAAACAAACTTGCTTGTCTTGTATAAGATTTGTGTGAGTTGGCTTGGTATATTCTTTTTTCTAGAGTGTGTGCTGTCATGAAGCTATCAGTCAAGGTTACATATGTAAAGCCTAAATCCATGAGTTCCTCTAATGAAATCACAGTGTTGCTTTATGAGCAATGGCACGACAAAGTTTGCTGGCTTTTTATAGGTTCCAAAGAGGGATTTTACGGAGAATGCATCCACTAACCTGGCCGTGTGATACTGTACGCTGAAAATTGCTTGAAATTATTCATGTTGGGAAGGAATCTATCCCATTGGTTTTATTATTGAAAATCTATGCCTAGAGGTTTGTAGAACAAGCTATCATTGGGAAGGAGTTTTTTGATTACTAATTGATAGTTTCTCTAAGCGATGGTGAGGTTTGCAGCCTGAGTGGTTGCCAACTTTGTGTCCATTGCCCTTGTCTTTTGAGAATATTATGCTACCACTGATCAAAAATTTTTTTTTCCCAAGAGATAAACCATAACTCCATCTGATGCCCAACAGGTATTTAGTATACTGTATTATGGTCACACAACTTTTGAGCATAGTCGGTGACTGACTGAAGCAGGAGCTTTGTACAAAATTTGCACAAGTGAATGTTGCTGTGTGGTAAATAATTACCTTTTCACTGCAGGGACATGATTCGGGCAATACAAGCTTGCAAAACAGCTGCAGAGGAACATGCTGTTGTAAGAAAAGAATCTGCTGCTATCTGTGATTCAATAAATGAAAATGATCAAGATTATTGGCATCATAACCTAGCAAAACTCATGTTCATTCATATGCTTGGATACCCCACACATTTTGGCCAAATGGAATGCCTGAAACTAATTGCGTCGGCTGGATTTCCAGAGAAGAGAATAGGTTACCTTGGTCTCATGTTGCTTCTTGATGAAAGACAAGAAGTTTTAATGTTGGTCACAAACTCATTAAAACAGTATCTTTTTACATTTCACGTTTTCTGTGATAAAATGTATAAGATAGTCTAGAGCTAATGAGCATTCCCATAGAATCTTCTTTGTTTTGGTAGGTGATTAGCAGTTTTGTCATTGATCTGGTATTCCTATGATAATCAGGGAAATGAATAGGAAAAAGAGAGATCTCCACTTGGTTTTTTAGTAACCTAAACTTATTTGTAGAGATCTCAATCACTCAAATCAGCATATTGTGGGACTTGCCCTTTGTGCTTTGGGAAATATATGTTTGGCAGAAATGGCTCGTGATCTTGCACCAGAAGTGGAAAGGCTGATGGAAATTCGGGACCCAAATATTCGGAAAAAAGTGAGTGTCATTAAAAGAACTTTCTGATATTTGGGAAGCAGAATTACTGATTGGAATTTGCATATTCTATTTTTACCTATTTTGCTGTCAAGGGGCAACTGGGAAAAAGGGGTAGGGACTAGATTCGGGCTGTTTGGTTCCCAATGTTTGGGGTGATTCAATTCTTAAATTTTATCAAGAGTTCAGAAGGTCATTGTGCCGATGAAATTTACATGCAAAAAGAATTGTGATCTGTTTTTCCTTCACATATTGCTAATAGCTATGGGAGGGTTTGATCGGGATAAGTAGGCCATTATGTGTAGTGCCTGGACCTTGCTTGCCAGGATGATGCAGACACCTTCAATATACTCCCATCATTGATGTTGTGATTGAGATACGTACCTCTGACTTGGTGTTGTAATGGATTGCATACCCTAACATTTTGCTGACATTTCCATAAGTACTCTCTTCCTCCTATCATGAACTTGACAAATTCAAAACTCGTCTATCTAAATTTTATATCCCACACCCCTCCATCTTAGTAGTGCTTGGGTTTTTAGTGCCTTTTGATTTCAGGTTTTTCAGTTGGACTTAAATATTTTCTTGTGCGATTTAGTCTTCTGATCTAAATTCTGCCATAATGTTAGGCAAAAATAATAATTGTAGACTGTTCCCTCCCTCAGAAAAAGGGGGGTGGGGAGAGGAGGGCAGAGAAAACCTTGGGTGCAACATGTTCTCATTCAAACAACATTTTCTGTTGATTTTTCTTCTCTTTCTATGCATTATTTCCCTTCCTTGTCTTCTTACTTATGAAGGGGAAAAAATCTTGTGAATGTGGTTCAAGACCTACATTTGAGTGAATTTCAATCTGGAGCCATTCATGATTGATGTCTATTCATTTGGTCCATTAATCAGTTTTTGCCTTTGATCTTATCTTCTTGAAATTTGACAGTACTCTGTTGATTATAGGCAGCATTATGTTCAATAACCACTCTACCAGAGTAGATTAATCCAACAATTTCTCATTTTCCACTTTTAAAATCATAATTGTTCAAACATCTAAGTTCTAATTTTATTCAGTGTTTCAATTACTTTCTAGGAGGGTCAAGGATATCATCATCCAATGCAAAGGAAGCCTTGTGCTTGAATTGCAGCAAAGATCCCTCGAATTCTGTTCTATTATTGAGAAGCATCAGAATATTAGGTATGGATGAAAATTTTACAAGCTATTGCCAAGCTCACAGTCAACAGTTGCCATAATTTGGCAGCTTAAGAAATATGGCAGCTGATAGATGAGTGTTGCAGGTCTGCGCTTCTTGAAAGGATGCCTGTTCTGGATGAGGCTACATTTAGTGGAAGGAGGGCTGGTTTGCTGCCAGCAGCTGTTTCAACTTCCAGTGAAACTCCATTAAATCTTCCAAATGGAGTTGTGAAGCCTTCTTCAGCTCCTCTTGCAGATCTACTTGACCTGTCAGACAATGTTCCTGCTCCTAGCTCTTCTGGTGGTGATAGTCTTCATGATCTTCTTAGTGATTTGACACCACCTTCAACACAATCAGGTTAGCTCGGGATCCATTTAGGCATACGCTTGATCATTCCCATTAAAGCATAAGCCATGACTTTTTTAGGTTACAGTTACCTTATTTTCTGTAACTCTTTATCCTTTGAGCAATCCCAAAGGCCATGTTGGATTATCATTTCTGTCGTGCACAGGTTATAATGCTGCAAAAGATAGCACTAGGAGAATAAACAGCATTGAGTAGTGTTCACGAGAGTAGCTTAAGAAAGAATTTGTGGTATGTCAGCTGTACCCAAATAAATCTTAAGGCGGAATGATGTAGCCCTTTGAAAGCCATTTATTTCTTTTCAACCATATACCCCATAACATGGGATAAGGTATTAAGAACATCCATTTGAGTGGCCAGTGGTTCCAGGCATCATCTAGTCAATTCTGAGCAAGGTGATGCTGTGCACCTCTTCATGAGTCGGCTATTTTATATGTTTTTGATAAAGCCTTGATTGTTGACCTGCTAGTCTTTAGACCCCATCTCTATGCATTACTCTTCATTTTTATTTGGTTTAGTGGGGATTGTGGGGATTGAAATGATGTTATGTTGAATGCAGAGGGGCAGGTGAAATGATTTTAGCATCAGGCCAATGATACAAATGTTATTGTTTGTTGATGAGTTGTGCAAATTCAAATGTCGGTTTCAATGGCTTTTTGCTATTCTAGCTGCAGGCCAAGCTTCAAGAGCTGGCAGATATGTTATTCTTGATCTGTTGTCTATTGGAACACCTCCTGCAGACAGCTCCTCAACACTTGATATATTGTCATCTGGTCTAGATAGCAACATAAGTACCACGTTGGATTCACTTGCTTCCCCACAAGCTGCTTCTTCTGATGGAACGACTTCTATGATGGATTTGTTGGATGGGTTTGGCCCCAGCCCTTCAAAATCTGGTCAGGCTTTGTTCAAAGTTGAAATTCTTTTGGTTGTTAATTACGGTCGGAGTATGACATCTCTATCATTTCCCATGAACAGAGGATAATGGCCCAGTTCATCGGTCTATAGTTGCATTTGAGAGTAACAATTTGAGAATGACATTCAACTTTTCAAAGCCACCAGGAAACCCACAGGCAACATCAATCCAGGCATGTTTTACAAATTTGTCGCCTAACATCCTTGAAGATTTTGTTTTCCAGGCTGCAGTTCCAAAGGTAATTCCAGATGCCGGTCAATTTTCTGATTTCTGTGTTTGCTTTTGCATACAGTCTCTATCTTCATTCAAAATTGGACCTTCCTGGTTCTCTGTTTTTCATTTTTACTTTTGCTATCATGATAGAATTTTGTAAGATATTTTAGAGCTTGTTTCATAAGGTTTCTGGTCTTGTCGTGTTCATTTCTGGTGGACCTACGAACAAGAAAAGGAGAAAGATGGTGTCTTCATCCACTTTTCACATTTCTTCAACTTGACATTCTGACATCTTTGTGTCACCAATTTGCAGTTCCTTCAACTGCATTTAGATTCTGCTAGTGGAAATACGCTACCTACAAGTAGTAATGGATCCATCACACAAAATCTGAGAGTTAATAACAGTCAACATGGGAAGGTATACATCAAATGTTTTCTTTTAATCATTTTCTGGTAATTGGACCATGTTGGGCACTGGATAATTTGGTTATCCGCCCATGAAATTTAGAAAGTATCAAATTCTATGGGAGCAGTTCAGAAAGACAGAAGCTAGGACATCTTCTATATTTCTTTTCAATTGAGCAAATATCTTCCAAATTATCATGAAGTGGTGATCAGAAAATTAGCTGCTTGCACCATATTGTTTGTGTTTTGATATCCCCAACTAAAATTTTATCCAAATTTCATAGAGGCACAAACTGCTTTGTTGCCATTCTTTTCAAGTTTTTTTTTTTACCTCCTCTAACTTAAATCACTCCCTCACATTTCCTTTTTGCCCTTCTATCCTTTTGTGCTATGAAGGCATTCTGACATTCCCTAAAACTCTTATTGTTTTCAGAAATCCCTCGTGATGCGCGTAAGGATTGCTTACAAGATGAACAACAAAGATGTTTTGGAAGAAGGACAAATCAACAATTTCCCTGGAGATTTATGAAGTCAAGCGATCCGGTATTGACTTTTTCAAAGCGCTTGCACTAGGAACAATTTTTTGGTTGGTTTGGAAATTTCATCTGGCTGTTTGTAGTTATAGTGAAATCTTTTGTTTACATCCCTCATTTTAGCTGTAGTACGGCCTGTTGTTGGCTAGAGATTTTGCCTTGAGATCACAATCGTTTCCTTTCTCCTCTCTGTTTTTTTTTTTTTTTTGTATTTGTATTTTTATGTGATTTGTGTACATTATTAGCAATCTTGAGAATTGAATTTGGCCTTTGAGGCTCATAGAGAAAAGGCAGTCGTGTCATTTTAGAACATTGAGTCAATTCAGTGTGGATATATGAATTCACTCGAAAGTTATGTTCAAGTTCTTTTTTTTTTTTTTTTTCATTTTTTTCTCTAGTTTGATTACCGTGTATGAATTATAAGTATTTAAGTAATTCTTTGGAATTTCTACATTTATTTGACCTAGACCTAGAAAGACAAGATATTGATGAGAGAAGTGGCAAAAGATGATCTTACTGAAATTCACTTAAAATCGACTAGATTTAACCTAGATTGAACGAAAATTCCAAAAACGGGTGATGTATTCAGAACTGGAAATATATGAAACAATGTCCTAATCTACTCGTATGCCACTGCTAAAGGTTGGCACACGGCTTGGCAAATGTGGCTTTTATTTTTAGTGGACTAGAATTATTTAATCTCCAATACCTGAAAACTTGCCAACCATCTGCCATGTTATTGGCAAATTGTAGCAGCGGCAATGGACATCGTCACCTTGTCTTTAGTGGCACCCATCAACATCAAACCGCAACGTTTGGAGCTTTCTAGGGTAATTTCGTCTTCGTCCATGCGATAAAAAGAGTGCTCGGACAAACGATACAACGGCAAGACCACCAAACTGGAACAAACGATACAAACGATACAACGGCAAGACCACCAAACTGGAACAAACGATACAAACGATACAACGGCTTTCTCTTGCTTGAACATATTTTTCTTTCCTTTTTCCTTGATTTGCATGATGATCGTGGGAGCCGCAAAAAGTGGCTGCCTCCTGGCCACCTTGTGACGACTGACGATAAAGAAGCCACAAAATTTTGAGTGGTCTACATGATGGTCCAGGTTGATCTTGTAGGGGCCATGGAGTAGTGCCCCTTGCAGGAAAAATGATATTAATTTATTTGCCCCACCCTTCATTCCAGTTTATATTAACCACTTAAATTTGATAATTGTTAAACTCACAGAGTACTTTTATATTCGTGAGTGCCCTGCTTCTCTCTCCTTCAATTCCGTCTTTTAGGCCCCGAATTTAGCTCGATGGTTATGCCATTATGCCTTTAAAACCCCATCTGTGCACTAACATGTTTTCGTTTTTGGTCCAATGTTTGCACATACTTCGACACCGTTCGCTGGATGTGCGGCGAAGTGGTGTGAAGAGTCCTCGATTAGAGGGGACAAGACCTTATTTTTGGTCCGGTTGAATCCGAAGGCGAGGGCTAACCATTAACTAAGATAATACGATTCGAATCTCAGATCTTGCTCTCAAGTTTTATAAATGTTTACCCAGATAAACAACCATGACACTCTAGCACCCTTCCAAAATTACCTCTAAGGTTTTGCCAATATTTCATTTGTTCCTCTACCTAAGTAAAGGCAAATGGAGGAAGTAAAACAATTAAAGTTTTTGCAAAGAAGAATCTCCCAGACTTGTACCCTAAGGAATTTAACTGAAAAGGCAGAAGAAAACTGTCATTTGCTTTCAAAGTGTAACATAACAGAGTTTTAATGATTCCACTTTGTTTCATTACATTAAAGAATTGATAATCAAAGGAAAAGAGAAAGAAAAATAACACAACAGAAGCTTTACTAATGGGATCAACAAATGAAATGTGAACTGACAAAGTAGAATAAATTACCATCATGTGCCTAGAGTATGATCGTTCCATGGAAAACTCACGGTGACAGAAGATGAACCCATATGGTTTTCTGATGAACTGGGGAATTTACCCTTCTTGGACCATTGCCATATCTTGGAAACGGAAAAGCTTTCGCCTTTACTTCTGATATTAATTTTCTTTCCTTCAATATCTCCCTCAATTGATGAATTCCCACCTTGTCCATTTCTCCCTTTGCCAAGGTTAAGGCTATCAGCATTGGTAGCACCTCTACTCGGACACAAGGCCACTTGCAAATCCAAATCATCAACCACATATTGGTATGATCCCATTGAGTAACATCTCCTAGCTTCCATATTACTGCTGCTGGTCTCCCCCTCCCCCTCCCCCTTCTCACCTCCTCCACCATTGGAGCTTCTGAATTTGCCAAGTCTCACAGAAAACACTCTTTTTGAATGAACTATGTCATTCTCTGCAGCTTTCTGGCTAAGAGAGACTGCATTTGCCACATTGCTTGAAAACACATCCTCTTCCCTTTGTTGTTCAAATTCAAAAACAGGGTTTTCAAAGGGAACCCCGGGCATAAAAAGGGCCCCCCTACAAAGAGGGCAAGTTGAATTAGACAGTAACCATGTGTCTATACAATCAACGTGGAAAGCATGACTACACAAGGGAAGTAATCTCAATCTTTCCTTCTCAGAAAACTCACAAAGACAAACAGCACAATCAAATGGCTCTTTCAGACCCACAATATCTTTGTAGAGAAACACTGGCAGTGCATCTATAAAAGCTTGATCTAGGCCAGAATCATGGAGGTGGAATAGCTGTTGCAACTGTCTTTGAAAAGCACCAGAACCAGACATATCTGGGTATCTATTAGATTCAGACAGGGAGGAAGAGGACCGATGCTTTATGAGAAATCTTACAAGCAAATGGACAAGACCGGTAATGAAAAATATGAGAGCCAGAATCACTATGATGACAACTACAGCTGGGCTTATTCTGCTGCCAGAAGAAACCTGTTTCTGGTAATCACTATTATCAGGCAATGAAGGAGAAGAAGAAAGCAAATACCTCGGATGCTGGGACAAGAGAACACCTTTCAGCTTAATTTGATGTTGAGTCCAAGACATTTTAGTCAAACAGCATGCTTAAACACGATAGCAGTTCTCTGACTTTCTTACAGTGTTGCAACCATATGTAACCCTCTAACACCTATATTCCTTGCTTTCAGATCAAACCCAACTCATATGCTGAGGGAGACAGAGCAATAGCCACACCTACTTTTTGCATTTACAAGAAGCCCAATTCATTCAAGTCAACGACCAGAAGACATAAAATACGATGTTTGACTTAGCTGTGCAATCAAGCTAATTACTCAAAGCAGGGGACTTTGGAGCCAAAAGAGCCATCTTTTCAGTTGCTTTTCACGGGGGAGACCCATCCGGCTCTTGGTAAGATTTCAGAGATGTGAAAATTGCCGCTTACCCAAATCAGTCCCCAAAAAATCTCTGCCATTACTGAAAACTTCCCCTGGTAAGTCCAGCCTTTGACAGCATTAGTTGGAGTGAAAAGAAAGGACAAAAAAAAAAAAATACAAAAACACAAGGAGAGCTAGATATGAAGGGAGAAACAGACAAGGAAAGTAGCTTGGTGGCCTGTAAATCTCTTGTGGCTCCCAAAAAGCAACGTGTAAAGAGCCAAAAAGAACTCCAAGGGCAAGACTGTCATTCAAATGATTGTTTGGCTTTTATGCTTTCTTCTGGGCCTAAAATGAGTGGCCCTGGCCCAATCGAAAACAGCATTCCCTGGCAAGATGAGAAGCCTAACAAAGATGCTTTCCACTGTTTTTTGTTTTTTGTTTTTTTTTTCATGTTGGCAATCGATCATTTGTATTCAGCAAAGAGTCTCCGCGGGGATAAAAGATGCTTTCCACTTATTAAATGCCCAACATGTAAATATCGATAAGGGTGTAAACAAGTCGATGTGTTTATTAAAAATTTGGTCACTTGACTTGGTGAAAGCTCATTTGAAACTTTACATCAAAATTTATTTAATGCATGCATCAAGTTTAAATAAAGGTAAACTCAAATCATTAAAACTCATGGTCAACTTGTTTAAGAGTTATTAATACCATAAAATTAAATTATACATTCATGAAAATCTCAAAATTTAACTTGATAAAACATAAACTCAGTTCATTAAGTAAACAAAGTAAGCTTGAACAAATCAACGTTCGACTTAGGTCAGATTTTTGCATCTCTCAAAATAGACCACAGACTAATCAATTGATCAAATCATGTGGCCCAATTCCCACACCTGTGTCGAAATGCTACCGAGAGTGGTAAACTTATGGCCCAACAAGATTAGATTATATACGATTCACGTTTCAGGCTTGAAGTGAATTGCCATTATATTCATTTACTAAAAATTGGCACCATTCCATGATGGCATTGCTGTGTTTATGATTTACTAGTTATGTGTTTTTTGTTTCCTTTTGATAAAAATATCAATCAACGTTAATTTTGTCACGAGATTTTTTAGTTACATCTTCAAGTTAGCTAGACTAGATCAATTGGGTCCAACCTACACCAGCTAAATTTATCTCTAGGAATTGTCCAACACTGCCTTAGAGAAGAGAATTCATCCAGCTCAAAAGACAGTTGGATTAGCTGTTCTAGCGAGGAAATCCGCTACTCTGTAAAGCCACAGATAAGTGTCTCCTAGCCCCATAAATACAATTCACTCGCCTAGTGATTCAAAGTTAAGGTCTCGAAATTCCCTTGGAGGCAATCTCTCTCTCTCTCTCTCTTTTTCAGGAAAAAATTGGTGGCATTGTAATGAGATCAACAATCAACATTATGGACACTAAATAATGCGACATAATCTAATAAAAATGTTACTAAATTAGAAACACACACACACACACACACACATATATCTTTGAATGAACTGTGTATTTCTGGATATCTTTTTACTGCATTTGATTGGGAACCGTGCCAAGAAGTTGACATGAATAAGCAACAAGAGATCCATACTATCATATAGAAACGAGGCTGGTCCTTGGATACTCTCGCCGGGAAAACGCATGCTACCTTCTGCTAAGACATCTGAAAGTTCTGGTACGTACATGTACGTGGCTGGCACTACATGCCAGAAAAGATAGCATCTCATGAAGTCCACGTCATTTTTGTCCATAATAACATCCAACTTTGTTAAATAGAGTGTCATCCTGTTATGCTTCCGTGCCTCATATTCGAGATGTGAGATTCATATTTTTTTAAAAAAAAAAAGACAGAGAGAGAGAGAGAGAGAGAGAGGGCTGCAGCATTTTTTTTTATTATTTTAATTCTAGATTCAATCTTATGAACAAGATGTAATTTTTCAATGTTAGATGCACTTTCATAAGATTGAAAAATGCAAAATTACATCTGAACCAATAATTCTAACAAGGGCCACTTACTTTTGGCCCATAGACATTGCTTGTTACTTTGCGTTGCACATGCAGTCGATTAACCTTTAATGGGACTATGGTTCCCACCGTCTAGGTTTGGTCTACATCTATTTGTGTTGCTGTTCGTATGCAGTACAGATAAGAAGGTCTGATTTGAATTAACTTGCATGCCCCTGTTCAGAAGTTCCAATGCCTGCACATTGCTTTCTACAGTTCCACAAACCAGAAAATGAACTCCAATTCAGAAGTTACATTGTACCAAGTTGTCCATTGTTTCTTTTTTCGTTTTTTTGTTTTTATTTAATTTTTTTTTGTGAAGTGGCACTTAATATTAACAAGCGCTCTTGTACGTATAGTTCTAGGTGTGTCTAACTGAGGACATGGATTGGGATGGAAAAAAAAAATGTTGCATATGCTCGCATTATCCAATGTGAGAGAGCACATATGAATGTCCCAACTATTATATTTTTAAGTCAATTAAAAAGCTCGTCCAATTATGTGTTATTTAGCATAAAGGCAAGAACTTGGTTTTTCTCTCTTTTCAATTTATTTTTCTTTGCCTTCCATGTTCTCTAATTAGAGTCAATCTGCACATTCAAATAAATATTCATCTAATTAAAAATGCTGAAAAGATTGAGGCGAACAGATGGACTGGCCGACACAGAATATGAGTCTTTTCAATTATTTTTTTTTTTAACTCTTCCTTTCAAAAATTAAGGCATCCTTTCTTTTTTCTTTTTCATTTTGTTTTGGTTCATACTAAGATGTCCTTTTGGAGACGTATGTTTGGTGATTAGCAGCTAGTGATTAACATGTGATAATTAGCAATTGATGATCAATTGTCGTTGACTAACAGATATTTGATAATTTTAATGTTGGTGAAATTAATCTGTAGCTGTAAAACAAACGAGAAGTAACTTATTAAACCAAACATTCCCCTGATCCCAAAAAAAAAAAAAAAACTATCAAAGACATGTACAGATCATAAATTCAAAATTTCTACAGTTTTTTTTTTCTTGCTTTTTGGCTTCTGCCATTTTCTTTTATTTATCTGTCGTGCCTGAAGGTCAGCATATAAAGTTACAAGACAAATGTACTGGGTAATTGAATATGTCTAATGAGGTTTATGAAATTATGAAATATATATGCACGACCTCTCTCTCTCCTATAATTTTAAAACTATTATTCGTTATGAGGTTCATTATATATTATCTTTTATTATTATTTTTTTAGAAGTTCATTGTATTTTATCAATAGTTCTGTGTGTCGCTAAAAACTTGAATTCCTTCAGGGAAAAAATCCCCCCCCCCCCCCAAAAAAAAAAAAAAACGAAGAAAGAAAGAAAGAAATTAAAAGAAAGGAAAGAGGAGCAAGTGTCACTCAGTATGTGGTATGGTGGCTTGGGAATTAAAGCAACTCTTTTGTTTTTTTTTTTTCACTCGTTAAACAGTACACAAGGGAAAGAAATCTAAAACATAAAAACAAAAAATCACAAAATCAGATTTATATGTCTTATACGCAAATGTTATCCCAAAATACACACCAAATGAGTAAGTCTTTCTCCTTGAAAATTTCCAAAAATAAAAGAAAAGAGGAGGAAAAAGAAAAAAAGTAATTACTGTTTGGGTTACTAGAGCACCGTAGAAATCATTAAAAAGATTACTGCGTATTGTAAATGACGAATCTTGTTTTAAGGTCCAAGACTCGAGGGATGAGAATCAAGCCAATGGCAATATGCAATATAATGTGTGCATAAGTGTGTGTAATGTAGGGAAGAAAATGGCTCAAGGCTAGCACAATGGCCACTTCCCAGTAAGTTACCATATCCTGCATTTAATTAGTTTGGCCGACCTTATAAAAACTCCCCCTCTCCCACCTCAGCTAAAATCCCAAAGAAAAAAAAAAAATGTAGTCCAAGAAAGAAACATACTTGACGCAGTTTTCTTATAAATATTTCAGGATCATACTCATTAATTTAGTCTATATTTAGGCAGTAACTTACATGAACATATATAATGCAAAGGAGAAAAATTACTAATACAATGTTTTGTAGTATTAATCAGGGTGTGTAGATCTCGGAAAGAGCTTGCAAGACATTGACCTGCAACTTCAAATGCAGGATATAGTTCGCTGTCCTCAAGAACAGCAAATCTGGCTGCAGCCCTTGCCCCCCCGGAATCAACCTTTGGAGCTTCTCCACCTTAATTTGGACAGCTGCCGCGGTGGCCGACGAAGACCCATTTCCCCTTTTACCGGTTCTCCTCCAGCTTCTCTTCCGTTTCACCTTATTATAATCACTGCAGCACTTATTATTGAACCCCATAATATGTGTTGTGCCTTGTCTCTCTAGCAAAAACAAGAAGTCAAAGTAGACACCAAGGCGTATATATGTATGTGCAAACTTGAATTCCAAGAGAAAATTAGAGAGAAAAAAATGGAGAAGTGGGGCGGAAGTTGCAAGGAGCGAATTAAGGAGAGAACATGAGATCTATGCGTGGGGGGGGGGGGGATGATGGTTTACTATAGACTTTATAGGTATAGAATACAAGGACGGGGGCCATGTGACCCGACCCATGTTTAATGTTTTAGGCTTTTTCCGGGACAAGTGACATTAAATCAATACAGACATACAATAGCTAATTGCAGGCAAATTCTGAATTACTAACAGGGACAACTCATTGCCACAACTTTTTACTTGAAATATAAAATGTATTTATGAGTATTTCAATTTGAAATTATGTGTTTAATTTATATAATTTTAAGCTTATTTTTATCACTAAGTTAATCATAAATAAGTAAAGATACATTAAATATTAATTATGATATTGGGTGTGCCTGATAATAAATGCAATACTACTTAGCATTAATTTCATATATCAATAAAATTTTAAAAAAAAAACACACATTGGAACCTGCCACCATTTAGACACTCCTATAAAATTATTGATTCATTATTATTATTACTATTACTATTAATTCATTTTTGGGATTAAAGCTGTTGAATTAAGGGAGATGACTCCTATTTAAACAGAGTACCGTACAATGAAACTACTGGTGAAAAGGGAAAGATTGAGTCGAGTGTAATATTTTATTACATTGAAGCTACTTGAAAGGGGAAGGATGGACAGAGTCCATATTTATTTTATTATGAGAGAGGTATATATTGGGGTTTTCTAAAATTTTATTCCATATATTATTTGCGATCAATCTCGTTGAGTAATGGGAGATGATCTATACAATAGGTAGTTTTTTTTTTTTTTTGGGTTGTCCAATTGGGGAGGGATGCAATTTGATTATTGACGAGGTTTGAATTTTGAAGTCTAAATAGTTTGTTACTCTCAATAAAAGATATTCAAGTGTGCAGTGTAGCGTAATTTTTTTTTTTTTTTCATTTTTCGCCATAATTAGCAGCTAATAGTACCAAAAAAATTATATAACGATAACTACTGTGCCAAGAATGATGACATATTTATTTTTGACAATTAACAGTTTTCTTTTCTGTCCTTTTATTATTATTTTTTTTTATTTTTATTTTTTTTCAGGTTTTCTCTAGTCGTTGTCGTTTTGCAAGGAAGTTGGGGTTTGTGGTCTGTCGGGGTCCATCTAATGTTAATGTCATCGCTTTCTAGAGGACCTACGCACGTGTCTGACTGCTCTTCGACATTTATTTTACTTCCACGTGTACAGATACATCTGTCACGTCATCTGCCACAATATTTTCTACTGGTAATGACCTGAATCGCCAAGATTATTACGAGGACTCGTATATATACTGTCTATTGAATATAAGTGTATATAATGTAGTTTATATTATATAAACAATATTTAATATTATATAAATCTTGGGAGGACGATTGACTGTCCTTGATTTTTTTAAAAAATTTTTTTTTTTGATTAGTTTGTACGGAGGAAATTATATTGGAAATAGAGTTGCAATTTTTTTTTGGTGGGGGGGGGTGTTAAATTGAGAGGTTAATGAAATTGGATGGATCATTTCCTTATGACGAGTTGCAACTTGTAATGGTCCCCAGTAGAATACATTTCCTTATGCTTTGAAAAACCATGCATCGTGTGCTGTTGGGACGAAATTAAAATTTGGGCATATACCCATACCTATACCCGTACCCATGGATTCATTTTCGTTTACTGTTGGTTGCTCTTACGGTTATGGCTCCATAATTGAATTGACAAATAATTCTTGCTTTGACAAGAGTGAGGGCAAATATATTAATTAGTTTGGCAAATAGAAATATTCTTTAAATCATGAGGAAATATTATTATTATTATTATTATTATTATTATTATTATTATGGACATATTTTATTTTGGGATATATTTGGGGAATGGCTCCATACCCTTACCTCTTAGTCCATAAAAAGGAGAAAGAAAAGTTTGTCTTGACCCCGCACGTTTCAAAATGAGACACGATGATAGTTTACCATTCCACCATGTTGGGATTATATTAACCCCAAATAAATTCAACATTCAATTTCGTGAGTCCCACGAATTTGCAGAAGAGTTTCTAGAGGTCCAATAAATCATTTCTCGACATAGATAGAGGTTGTTGATCTCTGTGCGAGAGTGTGAGACAATAATAAAGTTTGCTTAATTAATTAGAAAAAAAATCAATTACCTGGTAATTCATATATATTAATGTTACTGAATTCAAAGATATTGTCCTGAATTTTGAGACTTTTTCTTAATTTTTATTTTTCTTCATAAAAAAAATTGTTGTGCACATGTATTTCCGACGGGATCATTGCAAACATTAAAGATAGCAGTAAACAATCGTATCATTCATAAATAAAACTACTACCGACTAATTTTCCAGAATTGGATGTGCAAATCCCTACACCTTAGCAACAATAGGCTTGCTATAATATGCTAGCCTAGTTGTAAAACGACGCAAGGCATTGTGATTGGTGGGAGAAATATCATTGTTTTCCACGCATGGAAACTGCCGTTTATGTAGTTGATATGTGGACCCTAACCGAAGGAGAATCATGACATCTTTCACGTTATAAGGTAATAATGCGCTTATTATATACTGAAACAGCACATTGCTAACCATGCTGGCTGACATACTTCCAATCAAAGCTATTAAAAATACCCTAATGGCCATCAACATCAAATGTAAAACTTGATCGTTGAGATTATATGATTTGAACTTTTAGACCTCGCTCTCCAAATTCAACTGAACAAAGGAAATTATATATATATATCAAAAGTTTCAAAAACACTGTCAGGGTTTGAAATCTATTCACTAACATCCACAATTGGGAGCCAACTTGTGCAGCCAAAATATCCGATGTTGGAAAGCGTGTATATCTATATGTACAGTCTGTGATTCATGCAGAAGGTGCCAGGGAGGCAGGTAAAAGCCAATAGGGTCCCCTACTTTGCTACTTGTGAGAGACTTCCAGGGGTTCACGAGGGCATACTTATGGCTCAATCCCATGTGACAGACGAACACGACTTTTTGAAAGTTAGCCAAAATATATACACACAGAACATGAGCATTAATTCATCATGTTACTGTTATCCACTACCATACGTGTTATTGGCATTGTAATATACATGTGTGTGTGTGTGTGTGTGTACACGTGCACAGATGTATGCATGAGATGGAAAGATATATGTTGCTCGTGGGGTTATTTAATTGCCCTCAAGGTTGGGTTGAGAAAAAAGGTGGCCAGAGCTCATGTGCCTCGTACTGAAGGCTAATTAGCATTGTTCACTAATAAAAGAGATTAATCGGGCGTGGGAAAACTAAGGCTGAGTTTGAAGCAGTGAAAATTATATAATGAAATACGTGGTAACTATTAAGAGGTATAGTTTCGATCATTATTTGTCTTTTTTATTATGCAAAATGAGCCCTCCGATTATTTTCTTTAGATTTGCATCACTAACATAATGACCAGAGTGTAACACTTAACAATATATGTTAAAGAGCATGAGACCCACCAAATAAATCTTGTCAAAATTAGCTTTCGGTTGATCAGGTTTTCTGCGTAAGCAGGAATGAGTTGGAATCCTTTTATCTGGTTTTCAAGTTCTAATTAAGCATCCCCACTTTGCCAAAAAGCTGAAATTCCAAGCCCATGTGATTGATTCTTCCAGAACTCATTAGGGTACTAGATGATGCCTCGAGAAGAAGGGATGCAATACCGAGGCATGTCCTCCCAGTCTGGCTCAGCTGGTCCATTTTGAAATTGGCTGCTCAGACTGGGTCAGCAGCCTCAGAGAAGGAGGTCTAATTGCCAATGACACCGCGATCATTTTCGGTTAAATAAAAAATAAATATATGAAATAATATTTTAGTTTGTTTTAATTCAATCAGTCATAATTTTTAGTAATAAAAAATTTTAATTATCGATTGATTTAGTCAATCAAAATATGCAATTACCTCTGTGGCAGTCATTGGAACACGGGGGAGGGGGGGGGGAAGATGGAATTAAGAAACTTGCGTGCCAAAGGATAAAATATTTGTGCGTGTACGGCACTGCGTTGTTTCCATCAAATTAATTTGATTTGGTGTTGTTTGGGGGTGGCATAACTACATGGGGCCGGCCGGTGAGAGGCCCATCAACCCACAACGCCTCACCCTACAACCCGTACTGTGCATGTGGCTTGCCAACTCATTGATCAATGACCATTCATTATGTGAATTGTCCACAAACAAAAGATTGAAATCATCATCAGGCTGCTACAGAAAAAAGGCTTTTGACAAAGTCTTATGAGGGGTGAAATTATCACCCCCTCATGCCCATCCATGTTAATATCTCATTTATCAAAAGTTTAAATTTTTTCAAGATTAAAATTTTCAAAATTATATTTTTGTAATTAATTATTTTTTTATAAAAAAAAATTTAAATTTTATTAAGACATGTAAATTAATATTGATCGCTTAATTTTTAAAGATCCGAGATATTCTTAATTTTGAACGAATAGTATAAATTTGTTTAAGTTTGTTTTACAAAGAAAATTCAATGTAACAAAATGTGGTCGTATTCTCTATTTTTACTCATTTTTTGTAATTAAATAGAAGATATCAATTTTTATGTCTAAAAAAAAAATCACATTTAACTTCTTTTTCTTTTTTTTTTTTCAATTGGGTTCTATTTAATGGTTTTTAACTCAAGTCAAATTTAAAAATCTCTTTTATTAATGCTAAAAAAAGAAAAAAAAAAGAAAAAAAGATATTGTTGTGTTGCCATTAAGAAGCCCTTTCTTATCCATGGGTGTACGTATGCATGTGTGTATGTAAAGCTCGCTTGGAGGTGCCGCAATGGTGTGACCTAGTGGGGTAGGCCAATCAGAGAAGGTGAACAACTTCCCGTGTGAGGGCATGTGGCAGAAAAAGGGGTGGACGGTGCCTGATCAGTGGTGCTGGACATTGGTGGATGCCGTTGAGTTTTTGCTAACTCTACTTGGTGTGGTGGGAACGGAACGCACATGGTTGCACATGTGCTCCTCTTTTTTTTTTTTTTTTATTTAAATTTTATATATTTTATTCACATCCATTTCCCCCAATTTACTCCCAAAATTATGTGCCCCCAACTCCCACGGTCCTTTATTATATGGTAGGTCCAATCCCCCAACCTTACATTCCTGAGCTGTGTCCCCCTGTTTCCCTTCTCCTAGGCACCTCCATAACTGAGTGATTGATAGTATTCACCAACCACGCTCCAAAATTACACCTTGCTTAGTTACAGATTAGTGATTTGACTCTAGTTTGAGAGATTCCATTATGGATAGAGACTCTTGCACTCCCGAGAACTTTTGTCCGGGAGTATCCTCGCAAGCTGCATCTTGATACTTCTTTGCATGCTTTTGTAGCTCGATCTGTGAGCATTCCGACAGGGTGTTGATGTTCTTGAATTTTACGGTTGAAATTTAGTTTGGTCTTGGTATTCATGGAGGACATTTGTTTTTTTTTTTTTTGTCTTCCAAACCGCAACCCAGCGCGCGCGTCTTGCACTCTTTCTTCAATTTGCTCCTCTTCGGTTGTAACATGTTGAGAGCATTCCGCCGATCCTCACTTTGTTAACTCGGGTCGCTAGTTGGACACAAAGGGACCGATATCTTGGTGATTAATATTAATCTAAACAGCCGATTTTAGATTGTTATTTTGGCAAATAATAATCTAAATAATAGTTGAGAACACTGACTGAGACCTTTAGTTTTAGGCCCAGAAAACAATCATAACTCCTCCTCCACAAGCTGCCCTTTTCCTCGTCTTCTCTCTCTCTCTCTCGCTTAAAACTGCTTGGCGGGCCCTGATCCTAACTATCATAAAAATCAGTATCATCTTTCCGAAAAATAGAGTACAGCATCTCCAAAATCTCCCTCTTCGGCGTGTAATTCCGTTGCCATCGGTCCTGACTGCGTGGTAGGTCTAATAATACAATTTCAAATTTAACTGACTAAGGTCCAGAAAAGTTCCATACTTGTTTACTATATATATATATATATATATATATATATATATAACTAGAAACTTGTTGCTATTAGTTACAGGTTTAATAATAGAAGAATTTAAATTCTTAATTTCAGGTATAGGAAGTTTGACTCTGGGTTATGGAGGTTAGCATATTGCAGCGTGGAGAGATCCATCCAGAAGTGGCCCTAACAAATGAAATTGTGACACTTTTTTTTTTTCTTTTGTTGATATTGTGAAATTTTGGTAGATGTGTCCTCAAGGGAAAGTTGGAATTCCTGTGGCTAAGACTATAGAGATCTATTTTGGAGGTTTTAAGTTAAAATTCAAAGGGGAAAGCGGAGGGTGTGCGATTCATAATAATGTATTTTGGTAATTCAAGACAAATCAAACTAGAAATTTAGTGGATAAGACATTTTTTGTAATCACCATGAGTTATACAATAATTAGAGTAGTTCTTTTCATTATTATATATTTTACACCCTTTTTTTTTTTGTAAGATTAAAATCTGAAATATTAAGAATAAAAGTACAAACTCTTTTTTTTTTTTTTTGGGTTACGAGCAATCCCTGTATCCCTGACAGTGCTGTTTACCATTTAGTAGTGCAGGTCCAGACCCATATTTAGGCCCTGAGAACCTACATAATTAAAGCTAATTTTTAACACTGACCAGTCGGACTAGTCTCTCTGCTCATGGTGCCCTTGTAAGCACTGAAAGGCCCACCCTCTGGCCTGCATCAAGCTCGGTTCGTTCAGGAAGCCCCTTACCATGATTTTGGCTTTTCTTATGAAATCGCGCATTAATAAATTTTGACTGTTAGATGCTATTAAACTTAGAGTCTAGGCTAAAATTTAGAATTTGAATTCTAGAGCTCGTTTATTAAAAAAAATAAATTCCTTTATAATTCAAATAGACTAAAATAAATAAATAAAATTTGACTATTTGTGTAAAACTCACTGTACTTGTGTGATAATATATTATAGTTTTTTTTTTTTTGTAAATCAAGAGATTTATTGGGCTGTAGGCTACATAATAAAAATAATTTCTTTTTTCGTTCTCATAAATTATGTATGCACTTTTTTAAAATCAAAACTTAAAATCTTGAAAATAAAAATTTTAAATTTTAAATAATTAATGTTATACTCTAAGTTTTTCGTATAACTAAAAAAATAGTTTTAAAAATAGATTTTTTTTTTTTAAAATAAGTCTCAATCAAATTCTATCAAATATAAAGCAAGATTATTACAACTACAAGTAGGGAGAGGTATACTAAAGTTTAACAATGAAATTAAGTTGTCTAAGCAGAAAAACCTGCGCAAGGCATTTCAGAGGCAGCACAGAACATTGTCCGAGACCATTGCAAGACGAGCCAGCCGTCTCTCTCCCCCAAACACTTACTCTTATTCTTTGAAATCTCCATTATCTAGCAGCCAAAACATACACTTAAACTCAAAATCCCTTTGCCACTCTAGCTAATTATCGCTGCCATATGCTACAAGCCAAATTTATTTCTTTCCACGGCCTCGTGCGCGTTCAAGAAATGGAGTATAACAGCATCGTGCTAAAGCTCTTATGTTTATAGTTGCACCAATTTTTAATGATCGTGGAGCCAATGTTTGCTTGCAGGCTGCTGCTGGATTAGAGTTGGAAGCAAGGATTGACAGAGAAGTACAAGGTCAAGATTCAACCTGAATTCCTGACACGTTAAACTGTCACGTCTGATGTGACATGAACATTGTTTAAGGATCTGTAATAAATATTTGAGATTCTTACGAAGGATATGTATTCTTTTGTGTTTTTTATCGAGCTTCGTTGCATATACTCCAAATAATTTGATGATAGTTCATGAATATGCATTTAATGGTTATAAAAATTCTAAGCATTTAATGCATATTCACGTTATTAAATTTTAATTATTAATTATAATTAATTCATTATACAAATTAGTTCAATATTTTGCAATTAACGATTTGGATTTAATTATATAAATTTAATCCGATTTTTATACCAAATCTCAATATTTACTTAACTTTTTTTTTTTGTAGTTACAATAATGCAATATGTATAATGGATGATTGACCAATGTGTGGCTTTGACTAGTGATTAGAGTTAACATCGCTTCTGCTACTTACATTGTACCCTTCCTTGGTGTATCCATTAAAGTTGTGGTCATGGTTTTATTAATGGCTATTGCTTCACTTCTTGCAAACATTTACATTACACACACACACACACACACACACATCTTCATTCATTAAACAAAAAAAAAAAAACATATCCCAGCAACATATCTAATTCCCTCGTGTAACTTTCCCATTTTCATTTTACTTGCGTGAGTGCTCAAGACAATGACAATATAGTTATTACCAAAATATTAATCTAGGTCATCGATTACAAGTTGCGAGATTGCAATAAATTTCAATATAATCGCAGCTAATGCTATGTCAATTTCGGCAAATAATGCACTGTTGTAGTGGTGGGTCAGCATTTATCAAAGGAAATGCATTTTTATTAAAGAAATAACCGGAACATCTGTTTTATGTACTACGAACCTGGGTAATAATCTAGTAGACAGGAAGAACTCCAATAGCTTCCATTTTAGCTGCAATCATCAAATAACGGGACTGATACCAATAGTCTCACAACGTTAGACTTTAAATCAATCCTGTTTAGTACATAAGCTAATGCTAGCAAAGCATAATATATATCACTCAAAAATCCCTTTATTAGGTCTCCTACTACTGCTGATATTTGAGTCTTGATGGGGCTGAAAATGCTGTTTACGATATGCTGAAATCGAACTGCTACTCTCACCCCCGTCACGTTCTGCCCTATAATCTTCATCAGTCTCCTCCATGCTCAGTTTGTCCATTCCCACAAACTCCAGTGGCCTCTGCATAGATGCATGCTCGGCCTGCGGATCGTGGAAGACTGAGGCTGTTTGTGGGGTTGGTGGCACCACTGATGGGAGCCTGGAGAGCAGTGCTTCAAGGCTGCTCATGGAAGGTGCAATCCTGAAAGGTACTTGATTGATGTGGTCATAGAACCCTGCTTGGGGTGCAATGGCGCTTTGGTAATTCCATGCTTCAGAGGGGCCGTATCCATCCACCTTGAAAGGGAATGCAGAAGAAGATGGGTGTGGCAAGAGCACACCTGGAATGCTTTCTATGTAGCTGAATTTCTTTCTTAGTAGAACTACATGGCTCAAGTCTTCAATTACCTGGAAATTTCCATTACAATGAGGGAGAGAAAAACTAAAAGAGCTAATGAAGAGGGAATTAAAGAGAACCTTGTGAACGGCTCCTAGTTGAACAACTCCTTCTCTTACAGCAATCAGGGCTATGGTCTGCAAGGATATTCAGATCAAACAAAGGAAAAAAGAAGATGCATTTACTTCACATAGTCCTATATGATTTGTGTTGTCTCGGGCAATAGCATATGTATTTACCTTTATACCAGATTGGAACTGAGCCTCCCATGTCCTAGGATGCTGCAAATTAAGGATGAGAAGATCTTATGTTAAACAAGAAAAATTTAGCATGAAATAACATAAATTTAAGTAGTACACATGTAAGAAGGGGAAGTACTGAGCGCGCGTGCTTACTGTATCTGCTGAGTTATGCCAAGCTGACAAGAAGTTGATTTCTTGGTCATTTGGTTCATTGTATATCCACTTGTGACTGTGATCTGCAGCTACTTTGCCTATCAATCTGCCCATTTTGGAAACCCAATTTGATGTGTAGTTGCCAATTGAGACCGAACTAATTCATAAAGACGAACTAGTACCCTAATGTTGTATTGTTAGTTTTATATAGAGATTACATACCCTTCTCCATAATTGTAGATTTCGTGGGACATCTTGAAAAAGATCTCTGGTTGCAGACCTTGGTAGGTCTGGAAATCACAGTTGCCATGAACGGATGATCTCAGACAGTCACCGGAGCTTATCTCAGTTGTTGAGGCAGAAAAGTTGCAGAAACCATCCTCCCAAACTAATATCCTGGCATGAAATTAAATGCATAATATGTTGGCATGCATGGTAATCCCTAGAAGCACTGTATCATAGCAAATTATGCAATACCAATTCCTCCTGTTTGCTCTTGTTCTGTCATAAGCTCCTTGACCATCCCATCTAGACAAAAACACGACATCTATATTAGAACATATACAATGCCAAGGAATCTAGCATGAATTGTGAAATGTTAATTGCTCATCCAACGCGATAGGATAAAGGATACGATGTTTTGGATCCTTTTATTCATAATAAAGCAAAAGTGAGTTTCTTTTTTTCTCCTTAGAGGCTACTATAGATCTTTTCTCTTACTTGGGTGGTGGGTAATTCCTGGGCAGGATCCTCCAAAAGACAGCATAAAGCCACCGAGAGTTCTCATGAATGCACAAACTTCTCAGTGTGTGCTGAAGGAGATAAGTAACAGCTACTGGGCTGAGATGTTCTTCCATGATCTGCTACCTAGCCTTCTTTCAACTATAGACTCTCTCTCTCTCTCTCTCTCTCTCTCTCTGTGTCCTTTTTTTTTTTTGAGGGCAAACCCCAATATCCTATCCACTTTTATATAACCCTACCAGCAAAGAAATCTCACATTTATATGCCCATCTTTCTTCCTTTATCTCACTCTCTCCCTCCTTTTGAAAAAAAAAAAAGTTAAGTTGACGAGGGAAAGATACCGATCAAATTTACAGTATTATAATTATTAGTTTTATATTTTAAATTTTTTTATACATTAATTATAATTAATAATAAAAATTATAAATTTATAATTAATAATAATATAATATAAATTTATGTGTATTATGCATCTAATTTTTTGCTTAAAAACTTTATGTTTGCTGTCAGGTGATAGTGGGATTAATCATGCTTTAACTTTTACCAAAATGATTTCCTAAGGCCCACTTGTTTTGCCTTCCTGGTTCCCGAGGGTCCTCTTTATCGATTTCCCATTCAAAACTGCTCTACAGCACCAACAGTAGTAGTACTTTTTCGTTTCCGCCAGTGTATCAATTGTGATCCAGGAAATATCAGCAAAGACCCAACCTTGATATTCTTAATTTCTTACACCCCCATCATGACCAGTCATGACAACGAGTACCTTTCTCTTCCAATGCCAATGTATGTTTATTTTCCACCTGTTGTTACCTCTCTGACACACCAAAGTATTGCCACTCATTTCAGTCCCAGGTAAAACTTTCTTTATTATCCTCTCTCTTCATTTATTAGGTCAAATGTAAAGAAACTTGCTGCTTCCTTGCTCATTATTTTTCTTTTTCGGGGTAGGCCATTTTTAACTGCTTTTCTATTGCAATTCTTCTTTTTATTGTATGTTCGGATGATCAATGTGAGGAATGCGAGTAACATGATTTAAATTTAATAGCTTATTAAAAATTTAAATTATCAGAAGAAATTAAAAATAAAAATATATTAAATTTTAACAATAGCAATCAATCACAAGAATAAAAGGAATGATTATATTGGTAGATATACTTATGTATAGTGTTAAGGTTTTGATATGTGTGGCTTTCACACAGCCATAATGTGAGACTACGTCTGACCTAACAATAGGAATGGAAGTTTATTAACTGCGTTCACCTAGGGGTACTCTTTTCTTAATTTGTTTACTTAGTCCCATGTCCATTGAAAGGTGTTGTTTTTGTACCAGGGATGTCTGCAGTCTGTACATATATGAAGTCTCTGACATCACAAAAGTCTCTTGTATATAGGCATGGTGCAATCAGTCAGTGATCAGGTCTCTTGCTTTGACAGTCTAAATCATGCATAGCCAAGATAAGAAAATCATCTGGAAACATGTTTTAAAGATTTGAGTTGAGAGGACTTAATCAAGGGGATCGACGCACGGAACATTAGAATCACATGGTATGTTGCTGACTGATCTATTAAGAACACTCAAGATGGATGCCATTGATTTGTGCTATTTTCAGATAAAAAGCGACCTTCAACAAATTGATATTAATGGGTTTTGAAAACAAATTACAAAGATGTCTTATGCACATGATCCGTTGCATATTGTGTGCATAATACACACTGAACTTTTTTTATCGTTAGGAAGGAAAAGAGCTCCCCTACAGGACACGGGTAAATAAACACAACTCATCTCAATTATAATTATTAATTATTATACATTAAAAGACATAAAAACTGCAATTAAGTATTTGTAGACTCAAGCTTATCCACGTTCATTTACCTGTATATTTGTAACATTTTTTAAAAATAATACTGCTTTTATGAAATTTTTGCCGTATGATACTTCAACCTCTACTGCCCCATTGAACTTGCAGCCGGATTCATTCTGGATAAAAATTTGGGAATCCCTCCTTTTCTCTCTCTTAATCTCTTTAACGTTAATTTCTACGACCCTGTGTGGAAGTTACGCGGACATGGTAGCTAAAAGGGTGCTTTCAGTGCTTTCATTTCTCCCCCCCCTGACGCCAGGAATGCTTGACAGGCCACTACACTCTCTTTTTGACCGTCGGTTAACAACAAACCTGTCCTACCATTGTATGCAATCAAATTATAATTCTCTTCATAAAATTCATATTTATTGAATAATGTCAAGAATAGTTAGTGTTTCATCAAGACCTTGGCACGAAATGACAGCAATCCACAAAGTGTTAAAGCAAAGTGAAAACTATAGACTGGATGAAGTCTACAGAGAAGATAAAAATTATTAAAATCTCACTTTTAGCTGAGATACATGGTTTATGCTTTTATACTCTATAGCTCAAAATTTATTAAAGTTTTAGTAAATAAATAAAAGTTATTGGTAACTATTTATAGTCAGTATAGTGGTAAAGATGAACTTACAAATATATGACTTAGTCACACAATCTCATGTTCAAATCCTTAAAATTGTATTTTATATTTTAAATAAGAGCTATGACACTGGATTGTTTCAACAACCTTACAGGTTGCCGTGTCTAAATGTTTGATATTCAAGGGACAATTCTAATTTATTTGTTCGTAGTGAGAGGCAGTGCTATGTGCTGCATAAATTTCACTTTTGCTTCTTCTCTTGAATGCAGCCCCATTTGTGAAATTTCAATGGGCTATGTTATTTTGCTTTCAAAAATTGTCTCCGAGTTCACTGATGTACGGTCAATGTAAAATGGTCAGAATTGGAGACAAAGTCTGACGAGGTGATGTATAAGCAAAAGAAGACTGTTGGGAGTCCAAGAAATGAGATTTGAATTTTATTGATGGTGGTGGGAGTACTTCCACATATTAAGTTTTGGTTCTTTGTTCTTTTTCAATAAAAAATCCAAGAATTTTATAAGGGGGAGAGGGGTGGAACTGAAGAGAAGTTTTGGCATGAAACTAAAAGAATGGCGCGAGAGTCTTGGTCAAGATGACAGATGCTGTGATGCCCATCCCTTTCTCCCATTAAGAATGCGGAATCTCTGCTCTCCCCCATCCTCCCCCGTTCCCATCGGATAATAAATAATGTTTTGATGCAGCAAACAACTAAGTGAATTGCTTTTACAAGTATGAATGTGATTTATCTTTTTATTTTTTGGTACATAGGTGATTTATCCATATGAAGAGGATGGATATTACCAGAGAATATCAACAACAATGTCTATTATTGCACACTCAAGAAGAGGCAAATCTTTCTCTCTTCCTTTTGGTTATTTTAATTAGAAAAGTTGAGCACGGAAAAGAATGGCAGAGTTTGATATCATCTTGGAGAGGGGGCCATTAGCCATAGACAAGTTTAGTGTACACAAGTAATTATAATTTTTTTTATATTATATGTAAGTTATTTTATATGTCATATAAACATTCTTTGTTACTTTTATGCACATCTAAATGTTATTATTATTATTATTATTATTATTATTTTGAAATACCTGATCTTGTATAATAAAGATATTCTAATCATAAATATTATGTAATATTTTTAGTCTAATATAGAGGGGTAGGGTTAGAGTGATTTCACTTTTGTCTTAAAAGAGACAATAATGCAAAGTGCGGCTAACTGACTTGTTTTTGATGGAATTATATGCTGGTGATTAAAAATTAATAATCAAGTATAACCTTACAGGTGATTTCCAAAGTTCTAAATTTCAGTGCCCCATGAAGAGATCAAATATCCCTTCCTCACTTTGTTTTCCAACTTTTTTCATTGATTATGCATAAATTTATAACATGGAATCTACTTTTTCCAACAAGAATGTTTTGTAATTTTTCGAAGCTGCCAATATGCGACTTGTAATCGTACGGATAGATTAAGAGTCCCCTTACATAAATATAGTCAATTTAATGTATTTTAGATATAAATTTAAGATGTATTATTTTATATATGTATATATATTTAATTGTGATCAAAAATTAAAATGTTTAATTAATAATCATGATAATATAATATGTAAATTTTCGTTCTAAACACATTTAATTCATTATATTTATATAATTTTTTTTGTATATTTAATTAGTTTAGATTTAAAATACAAAGGGAAATTCCTAAAGAGTACAGTATATTGAATATATTTAGAAAGGAAATACAATAAGGAAGCTAATTGACAAAGTCAAAGGGCAATGCTAGGTACAGTGATCTTGCACTAGCTTTCCAACCTCTGCTACAAAATTGTGTCATGTTCCCACCGCATAATACTTTATGTAGCCAACTGGCAAGCCTAATGGGAACACGCTTCAAGTCTCTCTCCCCATCTCATTTTCCCTCACCCATCCACAGATAATTCCAAATTATATTAAAAAATAATAAAATAAGAATAATTAATCAGTTGCCCTTGAATTTTTTTCAGATTTCTTTATTAATATTACTTTTCCGTTCTTTTGGTCCTTATTTCTTAATATAATGGAATACATGAAACATTTAGGACATCTAGGATGTACAATGGAGAGTGATCACATGATCCCTTTCTTCTTCTCCGTCATAAAAGGGATAATGTCTGGCCATAAGGGGTACATCTTGAACTTTTATGTGTTGCTTAGATTATCTACATTTTTCACTTTTATCACTAATGGTAGTGGGTAGGCCATCAAAATGTCACAGATAAAGTGGTCAGTCAGAATTATTTATAAGCTGGAAACCATGACCTTGTGTGAATGTGTCATGAGCTAGCCCTCACCAGCCAGTGATTAACAAATAAGAAAAGAGAAAAATATATACATATGATAGCTTTATTGAACATATAAAGTGAAAAATGCCACAGCCTTTTTAGCACGAAAATATTTGGACGAGACGGGATAACTGGAAATGATGAATATTATAAGATTTGAATCGTCAATTGTAATTGATTATTATGATTTTTTAAACCATGTATTTAAATCTGTTGGTATAAATCTTATCTCTTATTATATCTACTTATTCTATATCTCTGTAATTAGACCCCTTTTAGGATTCACTAATGAACGGACATATTGATGAGTAGGACTGTAAATATGTGTGTGTGTGTGTGTGTGTGTGTGAGAGAGAGAGAGAGAGAGAGAGAGAGAGAGGGGAGAAACCTAAATGGTTGGTGCTTTATGATGCGGAATCATTGAAGACGACAAAATGTAGGAAAAAGGGCAAGAAAAGGAAGAGAAAAAAAAAATCAGTTATGCCTGTAGTTCCATGTTGATTTCGACCCCAATTGCATTTTGAAGGTCCATTGTGATCAATCAGCTGGTGAAACTAGTTAATTTATTCTAAAATTCGAATCATCATTCTTGCTTTGTTTAGGAGGGGAGTCAGACTACCGTCAGAAGTTGATGACAAGTGTTCTCGTCATCCATCGATTCTTTTATAAGGTTCTGAATTTGTCATGGTTATTCCGTTTGGAAACCCTTCCTTTTTTCTTTTTTTTCTTTTTTTTGGTTAAGAGTCAGATCTTTACTGTATGAATTTTCCACTTGGATTGTGAGACTTTTGATCTTCATTTGTATTTTCGGCTTCGTTAGTGGAATTTAATTTTTCTTCTTTGCATATACATATGAATATAGTCAACAAAAATGTGAAACGCAAATACTCATTATTTTTCTCGTATCTAATTCTTCTCTTCTTATATTTGTGTATGTATGTACTAAATATATAATATGCTATTGAGGCCATTTGTCGTTTTCAATTCTTGTTGGCATGAGAGAACAGTGTGGTTGTGAACATGAGTTTTTGAGTTGGAGATTTAACTCTGATCCATTTTTCACCTCGATTCTCTCTTAGTTTTCATTTTCATAGACAAAATGCATCGTTGAGAAAGAAGGGTGCCCGAGGGGGAGAGATTTTCTTTTTTCTTTTTCCCATTTATTTGTTTCTAAAAATTGTGACTGGATGGAGCTTGAGAGGGAAGCAATAAGCTTGATCAAAGATTCTTCCACTATATCATTGCAATTTTCGACTTTCCCACATCGAGGTAAACTCCAAAGCATTACGTGATTATAATGTATAAAAATTCTAGGCCTAGAGTACCTATTCAATATCATATTTAACTTGCCTTTTTTATTGCTAGCATTTTTCCTTCGCCACACTTTTTCACATGACCAACTATTGCAAGTAGCAATAAAGGGCCTCAACATAACGTTGCTCAAAACTGGGAACAAGGCTTTTAAATCTCCATCCTACCATGAACAAGGGTAGGATGTTTTTCAATCTAACTATCCAAATTAAATGGCTGACCAGACGAACCAATTGTTTCCATTCGGTCAATTGTTCAGTCTTAACCCAGAGGTACTGTGTCTCTCATTACTGCTTGGTCAAATGGAAAGTGATTGATCAGCTTTGAAGATGATCCACCCAAAACAGTCCATCTATTGGACGATCCAGAAGAGGGACCACATCAATTTCCACTATTGTGGATACAGATGTATGTAACAACGTTCACTCTTAATGGCCTTGAAAACATCTAGCCATATGCATGTCCCTCCCTCCTCATGATCTATCTCCTTCACAATAACGTCATCCATCTGCATCACTAGTAAAGTTGCATGCTCGAGTACTACTTGAGCAACCAAGGCCACTTGTTCCAGTGAGTTGCTTTCATGGTTAAATCGATCTAAGCGGACTTTGTATATTGTCTGCTTAATACATATTCACACGAGATCCTATACACTATGAATTCAGGTTTGGGGCTAAAGCTTGTTCTGAGTTTTAGTGTTTAGGCCCATAACGGATATTAGAGTTGTTAATACGATTCCTTTTTCTTTTTTTTTTTTTAGGATTTTACTCAACAATTTAAATTTTTTAATTAAATAAATATTTAACATGATATTATAAAATTTTATATTTAAAAATATTTTATGTTTTAATCATACTTTTTAAATGAAGAGCAAGTATAATACGGAATTTATTTTTACGTTTCATTGAATAACTTAATTTCAGTTGTCTATTTGGGGTCAAATGAGAAAGGTCTGATTGCATTAGTTTGGGTTGGGAAGGGTCGGGGTGAGCTTTTGATGATGTTAGCTTCTTTAGTCTACAGAGAACTGAAAGTGACTCTCTCAATCATGGAGGGATGGAAAACGCATCTCAATCTCTATGGTTGAGGACAACACAATTGAGATATGTGGGGTACCCAAGACGGACATTTTATCAGTCACCAAGAAAGTACACCTCTTCTTCCTCCACTTCCCATCTCTCTCTCTCTCTCTCTCTCTCTTGACCGCATAGAAAAATTATTGGATATAGCAAGCTTATATTCCACGCAATATAAAAAATTTATTAAAACAACAGATATGACATTAAACGTAAAAATGATATAGGAAATATAAAAATAAAAAGTAAAAAAGATATAACGTGGCTTCTGGCTGATTGTAGGCTTCCTTATCAAGATATAATGGAACATAAGGAAAAATTATTAGATACAGCGAGCTTATATTCATTTTAGAGTCCTCAAAAGGGCTAACAAAGCTCAACGTCGATGGAGCTATCTTCATGGATCATGCCTAAAAATTCCTGATAATTTATATTGTTTACTCCTAGAATGCCCCCACAGTGCCATTTCCGTGTCAAACAACAGCACGAGTACCTTGCCATTTATTTTTATCCCCATCTCTTTACACAAGGGATTGCACATGGGGGTATGGCCATTGTGTAGGTGAGATGCCTCTTTGTTCTCACTTCTCAAAAAGATGATTGTTCCATGGTTCCATCTTCGCCCCAGAACGAAATAATATAACGGCTACATATATGTGCATATATAAAGATCAATACCAATGTTTAAATAACATGTCGAAATTTAAGTGATATTGTCGGCATAATTGTCAAGAAATCATTGGACTCAATTATAAATGTTTAGATATCATTGCAAAAAAAGAAAATCTTTATTGCAATCACTGTTTCATGACATTGTTACAAATGTAATTCTGCATTACAGGCAGTTAATTTAAAATCACTCAATACTAAGATCTACTTTATTGGTTCATATTTTGGTAACAGATGATAAGCGTACTATTCTTTTTTCCTGAATAAAAAAGATCAGGCAATTGCCATACAATTCTGGGTCCCTTCATCAGGGCTAGACATTGTCGACAACTTACTGGTGAAAAAAAGAAATGTCTACGAATCGCTTTGCTTGGGATTGTGGTACGTTCGTGCAGGCAGATGCTAATAAATTTGGGGGCCACCTTTTAAGTGGAACATGAGCCAGAGCTTATGCAACTTGCGCCAGCCCCAGTAAGTCTTCAATTCTTTCTTGTTCAAAAAAGAAAATTGTGGGCTGGTTTTTAGTGCTTGCATTTCATTGTGGTTGATAACAGTCGTATTACCAATCAGTCTTTGATTAAGTAGCACTGAAAAATGAATCTTTAAATTTGGGGAAACAAGTTCAATTCTTAGTATCATAACCTCAAAATAAGATTTGAATCTTGACACTAAGAACCGTATAAGCATGTTGAAATGCCGTAGTTTAAAATGGGTAAGACGGATGCATGATCAATATTCTCAAAAGTATAGGTTAACTTTTTTTGTTTATTTATTTGCACCTAAAATAGAACTAGCCGCCTCCAAAAAAAAAAAAAAAATGCTAGCCTTATAATTTAATTTTAGGGAGTCCCTAACATATATTAGACGATATTTTCTAACCCAACTAAGGGACTCAAATGAAATTTCTAAACGCGAATGAATGGGAAACTCGGATAATTGAATTGACGATCTTGATGAACTGGCCTGAACAGTCAAAAATGTAAATTGTTTGTATTCTAAAATCTAGTGTTGTAAGAAAGCCTTGGGGAAATAAATGTTGTGGGGCTTCTTTGAGAAAAAAAAAATTAATAAAAATTAAAATACTTACTATAAGTTTTTTGATACGTGATTTATTTTTTCGATGGATAAATCCTTATTAAAGCACTAAGAGCAACCGTAGAGACAAACCCAAAGGAATAGATTATATCTTTGTTTTGAATCTATCCGTTTTCAAATATATTAGATTTAAAATGTTTTGAATTTTGAGTTCAAGATATTCAGATTTTGATCTCTTGTTCATTTTAAACCAATCAAATTTCATGTTAATCAAATTTCAAGTGTCCAATTATCAATTTTATATGTCTCAAGTTATAATTCATTAACTTTTTTAGTTATCGTGAGTTGGTTAAAGTTGGATTTTAACAAGGTTATTTGATTAAGTTCACTTTTTAACGTCTCTATTGATGACATGGGTCAATAATAAAGTGCACGGCGCACAGAATAATCTCATAATAAAAGCTATACTGTTCTAATATTGTTCATCATTAATCAATTATGTTCAGGACCATCAAACTTAATCCAACACATAATCAATGGGGAATTCCTGGATCGATCTGCATGCATGCGATGAATGATTGAGTATGACCAAGAACGCGACAATGATAGAAAGAATTGAGAACGAACCATGAGGGGTTGAGATAGGGACCCTTGCCCTAGCACAAGTACTCAAAGCTCAAAACTTTTGTTTCTTCATGAATCGGTGAAAGGAAAGAGAGAAATGTACTTGGTACTAGTTGCCGTTTGGTTTTGCAACGAGTAGTCTTTGTCGTCTCTCGATCCTAAGCTAAACGCCAGCAAACTTGAAAGGGAAATTCAAACCCCCCAAACCAAGCCGAATTCTATTCTGTTTGTGCTTAACGGGACGGCAGCGTCTTCAATCTTCATTCATCATCAACCCCCTCTGCATGTGAGTCCCAGTAAAACATATGCCATGTGTCCCATAGATTCCGCTTGATTTGACCAATTTACGTATTCATCTTGTAAGGGCGTTTCTATTAATTTAGAATTTGAATTGCTAATTTATTTACAAGTTTTATTTTTAAATACGATAGACGTAATTGCATAGAAATACATTTTGGGTAAAAACTTTATTGCTTTTCATCTACTCTTGATACAATAGTAATTAGATTGAAGTAAAATTGATGTTGAGTAATTTAATTATAATAAATCAAAATTAAACAATAAAAATATAAAAAAAGGAGATAATTGAGTTCAACGAGGAATTATATAATTAGGCCTACTAAATACAATGAGATAAAATTATATGACAAAAGACAGCGACACATGTCATACAATTTTTAAGATGAGTAAATAGTGTGAGAGTTTGAATTGGGGGAGGGGGGGATTCCAAGTTCGATGACATCCAATTTACCTTCTTCTTCTTTTTTTTTTAACGAACGAAAATGTCAAAAATCACGTAATAATATAATAAATGGCAATATATTAAATAATGACGCATCCCATATCGATTTCTGAGGGATTTTTGGACTGTTTATAAGGATTGAGTCAACCCTCTATTCTTGAGCTAACTTTTGTGGTAGAGTTAGGGTTCAATCCCTTATCAGGTGGTATCAGAGTCAAACTTCAGAGGGTCGATGAGCACGGGGACATACCCTTTAAAAGGGGGGTTGAGTCAACCTTCCGTTCTTGAACTAATTTTTGTGGTAGAATTAGGGTTCAACCCTTATCAAATAAGTTAATAAGTATATTAAGTAATTAAAATTTTTTGTGGTTTTTTGCTATGTGTACTACGTGCCAACGTGATTACCAAATCAAGTGGTTGTTCAGTTCTCTTATATATTATACAGCCAAGTGGAGCAGTAGCCTTCAATGGAGTAGGTGTTGAATTAATGAACCATCATTCGTACCAGACACCAGCGTGATTGTGTGGTGTTGCAACAAATTTTCGGATCTCGAATTTGCTCACAAAAGGAAAATAAATAAATAAATGAAGAAAAGAATTTGAAGGAGCAAAACGTTAAATTGAATTTTAAGTATGTAATGTATAGTCCGCGAGGAAACATTCCAAGGGTTGAAGGCTGGCAATTTCGAATTAGGTTTGAATTCAATAAGATCAATTGGAAATTTTGTGAGACAGAAAAGAGGGGGTAACGTTATTTAATTTGTTTCGGATTAGGTCTCCTCGGTAAACCAAAGATATATATTTTTCATTTTGTTTTAATTGGTATATATATTACATGCCTCTGGACCACCCTAATATTCCTTGGTATTAACTTGATGTAAATAGGGGTGGTCCGTACTCTAAGTCTACGGAGGTGAGACACAAGCGGAGGGCCCGTTGTCAGTATTCAACTCCAAAAACAGGTCAATTCACCAAGGGGCTACTTAGCTTATACAGTAGAATGGTTGTCGCTTCAAAGAAAGTAGGAAATTAGTGAATTGCATGAATTTTCTTCTTCTTTTTTTTTCTTTTTTTTTTCAATCGAGAAGTTTTTTAATTAAATTTGTGAATTATATGATAAAAATAAATTTTTTTATTTCGTAAACTTTAAATTTTTTTTTTTTAAGAATTAAACCTCATGATCCATAAAATAAAAATCTAAGTTGGTAAAATAATTATTCTAAAGTACATGTTTCCTGCAGTAACAAGACTGATATTGGCCACAATTGAACTCATCTCAAGAAGCCCAAGCGACATAAAAAATAATAATAATAAAAAAAAAGTAATGCTAAATTTATTTCGTTAAACCCATTTGATTTGTTCCAAGAAGTTGCTAAAAATAGTAGGAAAATCTATGAGGTTAAAAGTCCTGACGTTGCGATGAAGACTGCATTTTCATGAGTAAAATCTTAAATGTATTTAGGAGAATTCATTATTAAGATCGCCCAAAAAGAGGTCTTAATTGATGTCAAAACTATATATATATGTATATATCATTCTAAAGTGAAATCTAAATTATTAGGAGAGTTTAAAGTTATTTTTAACAATTGACATGCAAGAATTTTGATTAACACCTGAGTTGGTCCAAGAATATTTTACGATAAGACTCAAAATAAATAAATAAATAAATAAAGATTGCACTGTAATTAGGGTAGTGTGATGTCGCCGTGAGGACTAACATAGAAGTGTTATAAATCTAATTGGAGTAATGTTAAAAACTGTCTAATCCTCTAACAACTGGGACTCGAGACAACAAGTTTTACGAACTGTAGAATTCTCAATTCTGTATTTATATCATCATGCATCATTATGTCTGCCACCTTTTTATTTTATTACGAGGGAGATTGAAAGGTAAGAAAAGAAAACAAGATTATTAAGACTTGAAAGTAAAATTAAGAAATTTTAATAAAAAAAAAGCCCTAATTAATTGTACTAGAATTACGAAACTGCCTCTAATACATCACAATCAAAGGTTCCATTTAGGTTAAAAAGTAGGAAAGTGAAAGAAGGAAGGAATAAGAGCGAGAGAGCGAGAGAGAGAGAGAGAGAGAGAGAGATCATAACCTGACTTGAGTTTTTCAGTGCAAGAAAAGGCAGGACTTTGAATGATCATTACAGTCAGTCTGTACTCCAATTTTTGCACAAGTTGTCCTTTATTGGAGATTAAGACAATTCACTGAAACAAGCTCACCCACAAAAATAAAATAATAATAATAATAATAATAACACCTTGTCAACAAACCCGATCGCCTGCTTATTCCAGAACGAAGATATCATATCTAGGAGACGCATCCCAAAACTGAGCGAAAAGTGCAACGCTATGTCGGACGTGACCACAATTGAGCAAGCATCCTTGCCAAAAAGATAGGAAGACCACTTGGGCTCGCCCACAGTATCAGCTGCATGTTCCTCTTGGGTCGGTCTGACCCAACCGAAGACAACTCATTTACATGGAAATATGTGGTTTTGTTTTCAAAACGAAGTCTATATACTGTAATTCACCACCTTCTTCTCTACCAAGTTTGTGCTTTCTTCTTCTTTCAAACTGGGTTACTTAACCAAGTTAGAGTATGCTTGGATGATATTTTGCCATTTTCTTCACAAAAAAGTTATCTACACAGATCACTAAAATCATATCTTGTTTGCATGGAGCGCTATGGATCGGATTGAAAAATCTTGAGCAGTGGATATTTGTGATTGAATACACTTCATTAATTACGTATAGGAAATAATAATAATAATAATCATTATGAGAGTATATCTGAAAACTGAGTACTTGTATTTAAAATCCGTAACAATACTTTACACTTGCATCATCCCCAAGAAGCAAAAACTCTCATTCTGCAACCCACATATAATATACGCGTAGTTGAACATATTTCATATTAGAAAAGAATCTCATATATGCCTAAAATTTGAGAATGCAAGCATTTTTTTTTTCTCTGACATTATTCTTTTCCAGAACGGCCATTTCACATGAGAATCTTCCTTCCGTAAAACTTGGGCAGATTTCCAGCTCACAAACATTGGATGCTTGGTTCAAAACAAAAATATTTAAAGCTGAGCATCTCCGAATTGAAGGAAATTAAGATGGATTCTCTGAATCAGAACTCAAAAACAATCTTCAACATCCATTCTTGAAATAACTAATTAACAATTCTCAAAATCATTATTAGCTCGTAAGTATACATGGAAATTAAAAAGGCTGGACTTCAGTTCCCACACTAGCTATATGCCAAGTCCATCGGCACCATTGTATCGATTGCAGGAACATTGACTATTACCTTACATAAAGGCCTGCCAATCACAATCCCCCCCCATGCCTGTAAACTTCAACAAACCAGTTTCTTCTATCATTGCCACCGAACTGGGTCGTTGGAGGCATTTTAAGTGCGGCCGGTGCATTCTGCCTGGCTATATTATAATTGTCCAGGTAAAATTAGTCCACGTGACATCAGTTTCATACCCTGATCAATTGATTTGACTAAAAAATGACACAGAATTAATCTTTGATGGAACATCTGGACTTGGGTCATTGGGCACCATCATGCAGAGCTGATGGTAACACTCATTGCTTTCGTCTTTAACACAATGCTCTCTGCTGTAGTTTCTGTAATTGCAAAGAGAGACCCCAGCTCTTGGAGATAGAAGTCTGGCATGGAGTTGATGGCTATTGGATTCTCAGTAAGATTTATTTTTGGCGAATTTTTGTAATGACTTATTTGCTGCTTAATCTGTAGCCATTTTTTGCAGTAACAATTAGAAGTGTAGTTCATGCATGGGCATGCCATAAGAAAGGGCATATCTATGCGTCCATGTTTAACCCACTTGGAAAGGTCTTTGCAAGTTTCTTGGGGGTTAGTTTTCTTGGAGACGCTCTTCAGGCTGGAAGGTAACTATCCTCTGGATAATGACATAAATGGCTCAAAGAATTTCCCACATACAATCAATCTTATGCAAAACCGATAATACTAATATATTATTGTGGTTGAATTTCGTCATTCTACTGTGTGATTGAAAAAATTATAATTGGTGCTGGCTTTAATGCTGTAATGTGGGAGAAAGCACATGATAAGAAGATGGTTGATGACAAAGAAAATTCTAGCCTTTGAGTCCTCTGTTAAAGCCCCGCTTATCCAGAACAACGACATGGACAATACAACAGTTTCAGAAGGAACGTGCCACTGATCCCAAATCTATCTTTAGTATATTTGGTTGAATGTAAAGCAACGCAATGGTATGTAACAGTCAAATTTTTTAAATTGCATAAATTACATTCCATTAAGTTCCATTGCATCCCACTAAAAATAGCCCTTGGTGTTAAGATCAAGGTATGTCATCACAACAAAAACTTAAATTATTGACTAAAACGTAACTTCATTTCGTTCAACCTTCTTTTTAGAGATGCCATGGACCGAGCTATGAAACTCAAAGTTCATAGAGAACGCTAACATATTTAGCTCACATCCTTCCACCCACTGTTTCCATTGAAACTTGAATTTATGACTTAAAACTCTCATACTAATTAACAAAATCAAGTGTCAAGTGCCTGTCATTATAACAAACGTTCAAGTCGTTAGTTGAAATACAACTTTATTTTTTTAAACCTCTTAAGAACGGCATCCAACATTGAGAGGCGGCATCTATTACAGGAGTTAAGAGTCAAAGTGTTAAACTCGGAGTCCAAAGAAGACACTGACATATTTTAACCTAAGACATAAATGCAGTGAAATTAATATGTAAAAAATTTTTTAATATCACCCAAAATATTAAATTTTTGGGTTGATTGTTTTATCGATATGAAATGATATCATAATATTTATGAGTAAGAGGACACGCTTTCTGTCTAATGAGCTTACGCATAACAAAACATATCAGAGTTTAATATGTGATTCGGCTTCATTCTTGGAAGGGTTAGTTTAAAATTTACTAGACAGACAAAGCATTTTCCCGTTGCCAAAAACATAATACCCTTGCCTATTAAATAAACCAGCAGATGCAGGAACCCCAAGACCACCGTCGTTTGATTGCCATTAGCTTGTGCTTCTCTTTTTCAAAAAATTAACTCCTTACTAACAACAAGGTGTATTTTCGCTCAAATTAAACCTCTTCGAGATTGTCTTCTGTAGCTCGATGTGCATGTTTGCTTGTTTCTGTTAATGTGCTTGTCAAGCAACGACTTAATTTTGTTGTCTTTTTATCTCATTCTATCATGCAATAAGGTTGGCGTAGTTACCTTGTACTTGTTTTTGCACTTCGTAAATATACTTTTCTTAAATGATTTGTGGAGCTCTTTCTTTCTGGCCCAGAAAGAAAAAAAAAAACTTCGTTGTTCAATTTGTTTTTGTTTTGTGGACAATCACAGAAATATGGAGAACATCTTGGGAAAATGACCTTTCATTCGTCATTAGTGATCATACATTATTCTGATAATAAATTTAAAACACTTAATAAAACCAACAATTAATAGTGGTAATTATAAATTTTTGTGAATAAAAATATGCAAATAAAAAGTATAAACACAAATTTTTGAAAAAATGTGAAAATAAATGAATATAAGATTTGCAACCATTGGTTAAATAAATATATCCCAGCTAATATTTCACTTGCGTCAATTAACATGTCAAATTGTCGTATCAGTATAGTATAGCTCCCAAATTTAATAGAACCTAGCTACAATACATTCAATGAATGTTAAAGAATGCCTCCGGACTCTCCTTAGCATGTTCTTGTTTTTAATAGCTAAAGTTTCCTCGAGTGAGTCCGCTGACCTTACCAACAAAAATTTACCTACATCTGAGTGTTACCTTATGCCTCAAGATGACATTAAGGCTCAAAATTTACAATTAATACCTTAGTTGAGAACTCCAAGGTTAGAAATTTTTTTTTAAAAAAAAGAACTGTTTAATTTAGTAAGTTATTTCATGTTGGTAATAATATATTATCAATTAAAGAAATAATAAGTTCAAAAAGAAGAAATTGAATCTGAATTAAATTTTATTTTTTAGATATTAAAAGATCTATTAAATTATAAATTACATAATAAAAATAAAATTTCTATTTTTATAAATTTCATACTCATCAAAAATAGAATATGAGATCTTCAATGTTAGATTCAAAGTCGAATGCTATTTTGTACTAAAACTCAGATTTCATGTTCTAATTTGGGGAGGATAATCTATTATATTCGCAAGATTAATTTTTCTGGCTTTGCTTGCCAATTAAAATAGTGTAACCGTCATTATCTTCATGAAATAATAATGTGCTCGTAAATATTTGATTGTCTGACTGGTTATTTCGAAGGCATATGATTCAAGATTTGGATCTTCCATTAGCTCTTAAACGTCAATGAGGATCAAATTATTATAAAATAAAAAAGAAAAAAATCTTGACATCTGTTATTTGCTTTGTCCATTCTGATGATGATAATGATGATACGAAAATATGGTGGGGAAATATGATGATAGATACCAACAACTCATCAATGAAATAAACAAAAATAAAATGAAAGCTCCCTTTCAACGGTCATCTAATTCATCTTTCATGATAATAATTGAAATACAAATATTAATGGAGGGAGGAAGGGAGGGAACCTTGTAGCTTGTATTTCCTTGTCAAGTAGAATAAAGCGCCCCCCCTTCTCCCAAAGTAAGCAAGCAGCACCAAATTTTTCTTCCTTTGCTTTTGCTTTTTCTTTAAGTACATCTCTATCTCTCGCTTTTTATGTGTTCCAGGTTGTTGGAAGATGTTGCAGTTGGGTACTCTACTAATCTACCTTCTTAACTTGCTCAAAAAGTACGCACGAGAAGATTCTCAACTACTTGCTCTGAATTTGCCAATGCACTATACATCTTCTTCAACGTACTTCTCTAAGTAGAAATGTGAAGTTCGGCAATCTTTTTCAAGTGATCACTAACATCTCGAGATAATCTCTTACCCAATTTTCATGAAAAGAAGTGTCACCTTCCAATTGCTTCACATAATACTCTCCATTTAAGTCTTTAAATAAGAGGCTAGATATATTCAAGGGAGAGACATCATGCCATTCGGATTGGTCTCGGCGTGGAACAAGCGCCGGAGAAGCAAGTCACAAGATCAGGCAGATCCCTGTACGTTGTCTTCTGGTTAAGTTTGATCTTAGTTTGAGCAATTCCATTTATCTTCATCCTGTGCTACTAACCTACCTGTTGTTCAGGGGTTTACAAGCCGGTTGCGTTTTGGCGACTTGAAGATGAAAGACCCCAAGCGAAAAAACAATACCATGGATCATCGGTGTTCACTCTCAAGGAAATGGAAGAGGCAACTTGCTGCTTTAGTGATGAGAATTTGGTTGGCAAAGGAGGGTTCGGCCGAGTTTATAGGGGAAAACTGCGATCGGGAGAGGTATGTTCGAATGTAAATTTTTCTCAGACCTAACCAAATAAGCATAATCTCACTGCAATTTTAGATAAAAGAATAAGGTAGTTCCCTCGTTCTGGGAAAAAAATTAAAACCACGGGCAATTGGCTTCTTTCTGCAATTTGAAGGTTGTAGCCATCAAGAAAATGGAGTTGCCATCATTTAAAGAAGCCGAAGGAGAAAGAGAGTTCCGAGTTGAAGTTGATATCTTGAGCAGGCTCGACCACCCAAATCTGGTATCTTTGATAGGATATTGTGCAGATGGGAAGCATAGGTTTCTTGTCTATGAGTATCTGCCAAATGGGAACCTGCAAGATCGCTTAAATGGTTGGTGATCACTCAACTCTTATGATAATGACACACTCATTGTATTGGCAAATTCGGTGATCTTCAACTGTATTCTAGGAATTGAGGATGCAAAAATGGATTGGCCCTTAAGGCTCAAAGTGGCAATTGGAGCAGCAAGAGGACTTGCTTATCTCCATTCAAGTTCTGCAGTTGGAATACCAATTGTCCACAGAGATTTTAAATCCACCAACGTTCTACTAAGTGCCAATTTTGAAGCAAAGGTAATAACTTCAATATCTCAATTTCGGATGACTAGAAACATTTCGACGTAATCAGTACAAGTAACAATTCCTCAATACATCCATCCAAAATACAATTGTCTTCTCTCTAACATAATAAAAATCATCCAGCTGAACTTCTATTCTTATGGTTCATCAGATATCTGATTTCGGGCTTGCAAAGTTGATGCCAGCGGGACAGGAGACACATGTGACAGCTAGAGTTCTTGGCACGTTTGGCTATTTCGACCCTGAATATACATCGGTATGCATATGATTTATGTTCTTTCTCTGTTCCTCGATGAACTGCTTGTACTCAAATGTACTTTGTTAAGTACTAACTCTGAAAATTCATTAATTGTGTCTGAAAGCACGTACCAGAGCTAGGAAATAACACGCTAACCGGTATGCAATTTCACCAGCATGCTATAGTTTCAAAAGAAGCATGTCAACCAGCATGCAATTTCACCGGCATGCTGTAGTTTTTGATTCAGTTGAATCAGGGGAGGGGGATTTAAAAATGTTTAAGGTCTGACGCTTGAATCCGAGATTTCCCCCTGGTGGGAGCAGCTTAAATTCTCACCAGCATGTTAGAGTTTCATAAGAATCACGAACTTCATGTTCCTGCATCATTAGATCACCTGTTTGTGGTGTTTGTAGCTATACTTGCAGTCATGGCGGTGCGGACGATGGTTAGGCGTTGAGGGGTAACACCCTAGAATGTCCTGTTTCCGTGCAGCCATCAGGCAACGATGTTATGAACGGCACTTGACTTCAAACTTACTCATTTTTCTAATATCATTAAACTTAGCATCTTCTGTGTCAGGCTTAGAGATACATGTTTTCCAAGTCCTCTAAGAAAACAACCAATGCACTAATTAATGCAAGCAGTTTCTCTGTTCACCAACCCTAGAGGCCATGTTCACAATTACCTTTGTCAATTTAAGAATGGTTGACATCTAGCAAACAGAAGAAAAGCTGACAAGAGATTTGAGTATACAATCCTGATGGAATGATGGAGTTCCCAAGTTGAACCCAACAACTTACGCTCTCATGAACACTCATCTTGAATACCTGTTGTGCATTGCCCATCCAATATAAATATTTCAGCAGGGGGAAAAGGGTAGAA
The DNA here is from genome assembly GCA_021533255.1 of Ceriops tagal. Taxonomy (NCBI): domain Eukaryota; kingdom Viridiplantae; phylum Streptophyta; class Magnoliopsida; order Malpighiales; family Rhizophoraceae; genus Ceriops; species Ceriops tagal. Next base: position 1,526,609 of record CM038608.1, read on the forward strand.
AATAATAGAAAGCTTTTATAAATTTGCTCCTTGAGTAGGTTTGAATTATAAAAATTGTAATTATGAAGGTGCTATCATCCAAATTTTAATCTTGGATGAACCTTTCCAAAGAAAGGATTCAACATTAATAAGATGAATTTAAAAAGGAGTTTTAAACTTAAAATGAGAATTACTCTCATCATCGCAGTAGAGGCCTATGCATACACAGATACTACTTTGGCCACTCAATTTGAACAGCAAGTGAGATCTAAGCGGTAGTTTTTTTCTTTTTGACAGACAGGGAAGCTCACTTTACAAAGTGATGTCTATGCATTTGGAGTGGTTCTTCTAGAGCTTCTGACTGGACGTAGAGCCGTGGATCTAAATCAGGGACCGGCTGATCAAAACCTTGTGCTTCAGGCACAGAAATCTTCTTTTCCTTACAGATTTTCCTTCTCAATTTTTCAAAAACATCAACAGATAAACTCTTGAATTGATTGGGATAAAAACAAATGAATGACATTTTGTCTTCTTCAGGTTAGGCATATATTGAATGACCGGAAGAAATTACGAAAGGTTATCGATCCAGAAATCAGTCGGAGTTTATACTCAATGGAATCTGTGGCCATGTTTGCAAACTTGGCCTCCCGATGTGTTCGCACTGAAAGCATTGAGAGACCCTCCATGGCTGAATGTGTAAAAGAACTCCAATTGATTATATATACAAATTCAAAGCCTCTGGGGGTAGGAGCACATAGCTTCAAACTGATTAGTTGACGGACGATTTATCAACAAGTGGAATTGTTGTCAACAATAAAAGATCCTCTACTTGTTCTTGTTATTGGAAACACGGTAATTTACTTATGTATCCAAACAACAGAGACAAATAAAGGAGAAAACCCCTGGTAATTTATTAGTTACAACCAGAAGAAATTCAAGAAAGGTCAAGAAGATTACTTTATGGTAAAGAAATTGAACCTCTGTAACGAGGGCCTTAACAGTGGAGGATCTACACTCGAAAAGAACAATTTTACTCATGTCTGGTTTTTTCTAGCATGAATATTTCCCATCCTATTTTTTAAATAGGTTCTATATATTTTGTTTCAAGCAACAAATCAGTTACCTTAGAATACATTATTAAAGCTATTTAATTATCATTCTTTTATTTTTGAAATTTTTTTGTGGTCAATGTCATCCTTCTAGTTTGCTTTCCACAATCTAATAGACTTCATATAACTAAATTCCCCCACCCCACCCCCAAACCCCATCCTACATTTCTTTCAAGCTTGGGGGTATATGTGTGTTTGAGTACATCTTTTCACTTACAAATGCATGCTGGTAAGCATTTGAGTACAAAGGATGCATAGCAAAAGGACATTTCCTATGAAGATTACCTGTGACCCATTTTTTCATCATAAACATGAAAAATTACAAGCCAGGAGACACTGAAGCACGACATTGATTTCCTAGCCAAAATCAGTCCACTTGAACGATCAACACAGCTTGGTTAGACTATATCTTGAAAGACCTAGATCAAACTACAGATATAGAATAAGAAAATTTTAATTAACAGGAATTACATTTAGTTGTTAGCACACATCAAGTGGAAAAATCTTAGCAACTGACAAAATTAGTCATGAAATGGATGATTCATGGGCATGTGTATGTGTTTGTATAGAGAGAGAGAGAGAGATGATGATCATATTCAAATTCTCATTGAGTGACACATAGAGAAGTCCATATTTACCTAAAAAATGTCACAACTTCTACATCTCCAATTTTGATAGAGGTTCCACATCAGAATTTGAAATAACAGTTCCTGAAGTGTGGTTTACAGCAGAGAGGTTCTTGTACATCAAATGTTTGCGTCTCTGCAACATCAACAGAATCAAAATACTATCTGTCTTGACAATTTTGTAACCTGCTTTTACGTACATGTTGAATGGGGCTGAATCAATAATTCTGCAGTGCAAGTATACCTCCCCCTTGCAACTCATCATAGAAATTAGCTCCTCACTTGCCTTCAAAAGATTCCACCCAATACCCCTCCTGGATGTTACATAGGCACAAATTCAGGTATCCAATCTTGAACAATAAATGGCAGAGAAATGCTATACGTTTTCAAAATGGGAATAACACCTGTCTGTCATCATCAAAATGTGGAAGTAAAAATGCTGAATCAAGATTATGGCAGACTACGTAATTGACATCAAGCAGAAATTGTGCAGCCAGATCATAATACATGCACAAAATGCATAACCCAGATATGTAGAATCCTGAGTTCTTAAATTGTTTGATACAAATACACTTCTTAGATTGCCCGGTAAATCATGTTATCCTCCTTTTCAGCACTAAAGTGGTTATTTGTCTAGTCAGTTGACCTTGATTCTTGTTGATGTTGAATTATCAGGTTCTAATACTTATTCTAGCACATCTCTATAAGCATCTGGAGAATAGAGCATGAAAAATTCAACCAGTCAAGCATTACATGAAATAAATACAAATATCACTTCTAAATCCAAATGCTTTCCCGTAAACTATCCATCTTAATAGTCATCAACCTAAAACTTCCATGCTTCAAAAGAACGATTAACAACATTGGAATGAAACTTAGAACTTTCCACAAGCAACTGTTCAGTCTTATCTTATAACTAACCATTTATAACTCTTAACTCCTAATGTCCAATTTCAGAATAGGAAAACAACAATGACATAAGACGTTCCAATACACACTGTGAGACTGGAAAATGGTAAGATATACACAACCTCACTCTTCTTTTTTCACAAAGAGGTTTCAGCAACTCCAACCCCGGGAGCTCCAGGTTTGAATTGAGAAACCTTTACCATTCTAACAAGACTCGCCCTTCAAAACTAACAATGACATCCAATGACTAAACATACCTACGAAGCGACTCCTTAACAGTCATGTTGCAAATGTAAGGAGAATTCTTTGGAGGAGTAGGCGTGGGAGGCGAAGCATTAGCACCCATCTTATCAAAACAAACCTCCACAGTCCCTGCCAACTCTTGCTCCTCCTCTTCTTTCCCTCCACAAAATCCAACAAGTGTAACAGCATGTGGCATCACTGTCCTCCTCTCAATCAAGTACTGCTTCACCAAGAACTTCAGCAAAGCCACATAACCAGCAGGAAAATACATGGACTCCGCAAATGACTCCGCCAGTAAAGTTACAGTCTTTTCCACTTCTTCTAGCCTTAATACCCGAACCCACATCGACCCATTTCTCAATTCTCCTTGATATCTAAAATCCTGCAGGATTTTAAGCTTTTCGAGCTCCTCGTTGCTCAAAAACCTCCCTGGTTTGAACGAATCGTCGAGATATGAATAGGCAGAGGAAGGCCCTGTCGAGGAGGATTGTGAGGAAGAGGATGATATGAACCTGAAACGGCGATGTTTGTTAAATAAGAGAATTGGGTGTTTCGAGTTGTTGCAAGGCGAGGCGACCAAGAAGGATGATGTCCGGATGGGTCGCGGATCGGACGAGAGAGTGAGAGAAAACGAGAGTGCTCCGGCCATAGATTGGAACGCCGTTTATCGGCGATGTCTTTTTTCGGACTTTGGAAGAAGAGATAAAATAATGGACAAATGCAAATTTGGGAAACGAACTTTTCCAGTTTTCTATTTTGGTCCCACGAGTTTAATTTTTACCATTTCAGTTATCCATTCAGTTTGGGCATTTTTTTATGATTGTGTTAATCTAGTCTGTAGTTTGTATTTCTCAAATGAAAAATTTGTAATTAGTTCACAGAAATCGAATAATTTAATTAATCCATAATTTTGTATTATAGAGATAAATTTTAATGATTAAATCCTCACAATCTTAGCGTGTAACCTTTAAGATAATTGAGTAACATTATCGTTAAAAACAAGAGTCACTCTTCATTTACATTATACATAATATATGGATACTTGTAATACATTATATAAATTATTATGTGGTTTCTTTTGGATTAGATTAGTTGTTAGTCTTAATTCACATTGGACTTATGAGAAGTGGTTTTTGATTTTTGTGTCTAAATCAAACCTTAGGCTTACAACATTGGCAATTATGATGTTGATACCCATTTTCCTCCGGATCAATAATGAAGTATATATTAAATACAATTGTTCATTTGATCGTAGTATATTTAGTTTTCTAAATGCTTATATATTGATTACTTTCTTTTCTCGTCTACGGGGTTCCTTTGTGTGAGCCTGGGTTTTCTGGGGTTCACGGGCGGGCTAGCTTGACCAGAGCGCAGGCCCCCAGTGCCGGCACATAGGCCCTATTGGACCTTAGCTCATTCCCACGAGGAACTGAGTTACCTAGCACCTTTTTACACGTACATACGCCTTGGTCAACCGCCATGTCAACCCAAAAAATGCCCACCACAAGGTTACCCTCATCGGCCTATAAAAGATTGAAAGGAGAAACTCAAGCCCCATCCCATTGCTTTGGAAGCCAGCCATTCTTAATCAGTTGAGATATTATGAGTTGTGGCCATCGAAAATTTTTTTTTTTTTTGCTTTTTTTGTTGCTTTTATAAGGGAGAAATGTTATATGAACACCAAGTTTTTTTTGACGCAATATGATACAGATGATGTGATAATCTGCATTTCAATAGTCATAGTTACCTATTCAATAACTATAAAAGTGTAACAAGCATTTTAAAAACATAATATTGAAAATAAATTCAAATACTTGCAGAGAAATATATGAGTATGCATTCTTTAGGGCAAACAAATTATCTTTTATATAAAATGTGCAACTATCGGCTAAATAAATGCATACGAGTTAGGAATGGGGTGAGAAGAATGATGGGACCAAATTTTCACGAGGTCCCAATAGTTTCATCAATTAGAGTGTAAACTTGCATAAAATTAAATTATGGACAAGGGGAAATGTATAGAGAGACTAAAGTATCAATACAACAACTTAGATTGACGATGCTCTTTTCTGGAGATTCAAAAAGACCTACAACATATTGGTCCAGGGCATCACATCATAATATAAATACCGCACTAGCGAAGTGCTCCAACTTGTTTTCTCTTGATTTAATCAATTTAATGAATTCACATAATTTACAAGAGTAAAATAAAGATGCCAATGTTTAGCTGTTAAGAACTATTTTCTTCAAAAAAAAAAAAAAAAAAAGGGAAAGGAAGCAGCATTTGAAAGACTCCAAGCAAGACGTGTTCTTGCATTCAAACAAACAATCAGACAAGATGGGAGGTCGCTAAAATTCAGTGCGCGGCTTTGAATTTCCATTTGTCCCTCCACCAGACTGATAGCCACCACCAGATTGAATCAGACCAATCAAGACAAGGGGTAAGGGGAATTCACGTGAATTCATAAATCATACTACTATAATTGTTGGTTGCATATTATTTTTAGTCATTTAATACATGATTGCAGTCCTACAATAGTAGTTCAATTGTGCAAGTAATAGCTGTGATCATCCAACGGACTCATCCAATATGGACTCTTGTCTGTCTCAAGTCAAATTTTCAGGGTCCAAAAGCTCCTAGGTCCCTCCTCCTCCTCTTCTTCATTGATGCTTCCATCTCTTCATAGCCTCCAACAATATCTCATTCCATGTATCTATGGCCCCTGGCAAGCACCAATGCACACAATCATTTTGGACATGCTCTGTTATGCCACTGAAAAAGGGGAATGGATTCATGTATGGTCCCGGATGGCCATCCGGCCGCAGTAACGCTAACTTGGTGACATCTAACGCCTCAAATCTGAACCTCTTGATATGTCTAGAATTCACCTTTGCAGCTTCCACTTCTTCTATCCCAACTTTCCACATTTCTGCATCCATTCCTTCAACTGATTTCTCTCCTTCCTTATAAGGCTTTGTTTTTGGACAAGCACCAAACTTATCCCATTCACCCTCAAAATGGGAAGGCGAAAAAGTGGTCAAAACTACATCAATCCCATTTCCATTATTCTCTCTCCTTTCAGCAATAGTCTTAAGTGCGGTTTTTAAAGCCTTTCTCAAGACATCATAAAACCCAATTTCAGTGTAATTGAGGCCAGGGCAGAAGTGGCAACCTAGAACATTATTATTGCCCTCATAGTACACAGCTGGATGGAGAAACCAATGCCCAATTGATAGCACAACCATGTCAAATCCATTCACCTCAGCAGCCCATTTTTCATCAACCAGATCCAAATACAACTGGTTGTATGGACGAGAACTAGATTTTTCCACTCCTCTTACAAGAAAAGGGGACCAATAGATTGAAACATTAACATTGTGAGAATCGAAATGCCATCTGCGGAACTCGTCATCTTCCCCATCTCTATAAACAAGCTTGGGGGCAACATGAGTGGCCAGCATGCACAAAAGTGACTCCAATTGGTTCCTAGCCATGGAGTCACCAATAAATGCTAAATGTTTGTTTTTAAGCAGATTAAGAAATTTATTGGGTTCAAACCTTGAGACCTTGCATTGCTGTGGTTTCCATCTCCAGTACAAATAATCCAAGTCAGGCCTGCCATGGCTGATACAATCCCGGCCTTTTTTGACTGTACCACAGGAGGTACCATTGTACAAAGGGCCTCTCTTTTCACGAACCCATCTGCCATTTGCATAGTCACACGGAGTTTCGTTAAAACTTTCCTTTTCTGCAATGAAGAACAAAAATGATGAACCCTTTTTAGTTCCGAACAACTAGGAATTTTAATAAACCAATAAAACCAACCAAACCCAATAATAATAATAAATTCTTTTTCGAGCTAATGCAAATATTTACCTATAGCAGAAGCAGAAGGAGAAACAGGGGACGAGATGAGTGTGGCGTCCGAGCGAAGGAACGGAGAGGGGTAGTAATACAAGCGAAAGAGAAGCAAAGGAAGGATGGCATAAAATGTGTAACGAAGAACCCTTTTGAATGGGCCGTTAGTCCCCATTTTTTTTTTTTTAAGTCTACGGCAACAAAAAAGCCTTTTCGTTTCTTGTCTCCACAAGTTTTCAATATAAAACTGAGTTTTTGTTTTTTTTTTTTTTTTTTTCTTTTCTCTGATCTCTGGTCTGGTTGGTTTCGGGTTTACATGTCCTATGAAACAGGGGTCAGCCAAATCTGTAGAGAGACAGAGAGAGAGAAGGTGGGGGTGGGGGTGCGGGGGGAGAGGCCTGACATAGGATTTGCAGTCAAAATCACCTCCAGAATCCCACTTTTCTACCTGTTGTTTCCTGTTCGGTGGTTTGGCTGTTTTGGCCGACTTGATTCTCCAAATTCTACATGCCCAGCTTTCTTTTTGTCTTTTTCCTTTTGGTACTCGTGGCACTCTGCCCACCGTCCTTCTCCGTTTTTACTTTTCTTTTTAATTTTCAATTTTTTATATTTTACATTAAGAGTTAATACTTAATAGCAGAATATATATATATATATTTATTATTATTATTATTATTTGCCATTTCCAGTTATTATGACTTGAAAACTTGTTCACCTGCGCATTTTGTTAGTGCGCTGTGATACAATGCCAACATGGTAAATGAGACCACGTGGGATGGTGGCATTAAATTATTATTGTTCACGAAAAAGATGAAATGGATAGAAGAATATTATATTAAACAAAAAAAAAAGAAAATTATTAAATATTTTTATTACTTTAGAAACACAAGATGGGCTTTCCTCCTCACCGTTACTCGCCGTCCGTCCAGTGCGCCACTTCCCACATGGCTTTTGTTCCGATAATGGAAAAGGGTTCTCAAATTACTTTTCAAAAAAAAAAAAAAAGAAAAAGAAAAAAGAAAAGAAAGGAAAAAGACTAAATCTTAAAAAATTTTAAAGTGAGGCTTCCATCAACACTATGGCCACTGCTTCTCCGCTGCTTAGATTCGAGTGGCTCAGAAAAAAAAAAAAAAAAACTTTTGTGGTTTTTCTCTCTCAAGTCCTCTTACCAAATCAAAATGGGAAAGTGAGACTCCTCCTCGTGGGTTGACAATGACCATACTTAATAATAAAATTCACAATACAAATTGGCATCACGAGAAATAGTGCGACCTATTATTGACTGAAATTTAAAATATCTATATATATTTATTTAAAAAAAAAAAAGGTTGAATGTGTGATGAGTGATGATCACCGGATTCTCTCTACTTAAAAACCTATGAGAAACAGAAATTTTATTACCTTGTTTTGTTCTTCTTGAGTGTGATTAGATACAGGGGAGTTTGGTTTTTTATTATTTTTATAATGAATTAATTTTTTAAACTAAAGTTAGAGTATAGTCTAATCATAATTATGTAATTTTTTTTTTGTTTTTATATTATTCAAGATTTGTTTATTACAATTATATGTTGTTACAATTAATATTTTTAAAATTTTGATTGCCTTTTAAATTAATTAGATATATATATATATATATAGATATAGATATATGATTGAAATTAAAAAGAAATACCTTGCATAATGTAACGGGACTTGCACACGCGACATTCCGCGCCAAGTCAAGGGTTCTACGACGGATAAGAGTAGGCTCTGATACCACTTATTACGGGCCATTACCCTCTTTCCAAAAGGCTAACCTGTTGGGATGTGCAGCGCCCACGCTTATATGGTCCAAGGATCCTCTCTTTCTTAACAATGTGGGAGTGAGTAGTATGCAACCGTTACAATAAGTTAACTAAAAATTTGTTTTGTTGTTGTTAATGAACTTTTATTTGCTTTCATTACGATTCCTCACTCAAAGATTTAGATATATTTTGCTTGGAAAAATGTTACGTTAGCACATAATTTTTTTTTTATATTGACATAATCCGAGCAACATGATAATATATGTATTCATATGTTTTACAATGATAAATATACAATTGACGGTTCTTGTAAACATTATATGAGTAACAAATTTGAAAAGAAAAAATTACAAAATACAAAATGTCCAATTATCAGTTAGATAAATAGATCCGAGTTAGAAAAATATTCATTTATAATTAGAATTGTTTTACTTCAGTGGCATGTCTGAAAAATGGTTGTGATAATTAATAGAAACCTTGAAAATGTGAAGGAGAACATGAACTCGTTAACCAGTGTGTATACACATGTACTGGAATATTTGGAAGGCCATGAATAAATTTTATTTCGAGTATCCCCCAAAGCTTACTTCAACTAAAGGCCAACTAATTTAAGGATTGAAAGCCTTCTTCTGCTTCATAATTAGATTATGTCTCAGATTGTGCGCAGTTCAATTAATTGGACCAAATCATAAAAATTTAAAATTAAACAAAAAAAAATTTCAATTATGTTAAATTAATAATCTATTAAAAATTTTGCTTTAATTTTGATTATCCGAAATAAAATTTTAAATTTAAAATTATATATATCAGCATTTAGGGTGGATTGAATTAATTAAAATTTTTTGAAAATAAAAAATTAAAACTAAACTAAAAATTTTAATTTTTATTCAATTCGATTAATCAGTTGTAAAATCAATTTTATTAATCAATAATTCAACTCATTTGGGTTCAATTTTGTTAGTTAACTAAAATTTTTAATTCTTTTGATCACCCCTAATTATATACATCTCATATCGGCTATACGATCTTGTTAATGCAGATTTTCATTTGGGTTTTGAATGAATGAAAATATTGTCTTTCATAGGTAAAAATAATATTCATCATACCAGCTTATCTGTTCTCCTCGCAAATTATTACTGTCGTGTTTTCTTGGGGAAACCAAAACCAGCACAAAGCTATTAGATTGAAACTTCCATCATAAGATAAGGCAAGCCAAAGGGTCCCCAATCTTAATGCGTAATTAATCAAGAACAATAATGGAAGCGAATAGGTACATTGGGGCGGACAATGGGTTGAGCTTGATTTGGAAAAAGAGCAAGAACATGAGCGGGGCAGGGGCCACTCCTTTAAGTGGTGGCCACCTATGAGCTAAAGAGAAGCAGCAAATGCAGCCGCAAGGCAGCAGGTGGCCAGGACCACCCAGTCTACCTCACCTTTAATGCTCACAACACACAGGCATGGAAAGGGCCACATGGTGCACTCTTTAAATTTAGGGAGAAACCAACAACCAAAGATTTATTTTTTAAAAGAAATAGAGCTGGTGAAGTGTTACTCTGTATTTGTAGTTCGTCAAGGGACATGCACGATGGTCCCGTTATACATCTAGAAACGTGACATAAAACTACTGTTGTAATTTGTAATGTTAATTGCAAATTTAAAAAAAAAAAAA
>CM038608.1:1542196-1589408 GCA_021533255.1 Ceriops tagal
GGGGGGGGGGGGAAGCATTGTTCTTATCTTATTATGCCCAACTGATACATTCAATACCAGATAAAATTGTACCGTCCCATTGAAATTCCGTATGCCATTCCTTGGTATATTTTGAATATATATTTTTATCGATTACCTGAACTTTCGTTGGCAAATGATGGCCCTCATCGAAACGTAGCCGAAAGCTACCTAAAGCAACTTCCACCGTAAAAGCGAAACAAAGTAGAGTATGATAATGCTGCTCTTATGCGTGCTTCACCGTTACTTGGATGGTCAGATATTTAAAGAATAATATGAAAGTAAAAATAATAACAATAAATATCAATTATATTTTATTTAATCGTGTAAATAAATGAATCTTAATAAAAAAAAATTATTTTACTCCTTGCTTAGGTGCAGCAGGGACATTGCCATCCCTGGTCCTGTTTATATTACGACTACAAATTGTACACTGGAGCCGAAGAATGCTTGGGGGAGCAATTTTGGGTCTGACTTCTGAGCCACAATAGTCAGGAGATTCCCCAAGGTACAAGGAGATGGATTCCACCAGCAGGCACGTCCATTGACAATACAGTACACATAGCCATTGTCAAGCAAAAAAAAAAAAGACGACTGCCAGGACGGGTAGTAGGTTTGTGTATACATTGGACAATACTTGAAAAGAAAAGGACTATTCACTCTCAGTCCCCCGCTGGGAAATCAAATCCCAAGCAAAGCAAAAGGCAGACCGTATAAAAAAAAAGGATCGTACTTCCATGTGTTTTGCCTCATTATCAAGAAAATCAATCATAGAGAGACCTTCTTTTTGAATTATCGTCCCAATAAAAGAAATACCTCAAATTAAGTTCTTGGTCGCCCGAAAGATGGTACAAAATTGATTACAAAAATTAGCCAACTTCCCCTGTCTTGCAGTTTTTAACGCTATACACTGGTATCTGACAGTCTCTCTACGTTGTGAGTGCCCACGGGTCCGCGAGGGTGAATTTTTGGGTGAATTGAATACAAAAACTAGACATAAATTTATATTATTAAATATTAATTTTTATTTATAACTAATTCATTATTTATTAAATAATATATTAATTATAATTACTAATTAATATTGATTGGTATGAGCTTATTTTTAATTCCTGTATCTAATTATTTTGGTATTTATGGCATTTTATCCTTATTTAAAGTTTGTATTTTTTTATTGAAATATTTTTAAAATAAAAATTAAGCATATCTTTTGATTTATTGGGTAATTATACAAACATATCATTTACATTAAAAGAGTAGTATTTATTAAATTTAAGAAATAATTTTTTTGTCAAATAATGTTATTTATTAGTATCAAAAGATATCTTTTTTTATTAAATTATTGTATGTATTAATATTAAGAGGTATTTTCTTAACCAAATAACCTTAAGATTATTGTATATGTAACAGTATTCTTTTGATCAAAAGGATAGAATAGACAAAAAATATATTATTTTCTAATAGTGTAATTTTGGATAATAAACAAATATTTTAAAATTTTGATTTTAATAATATAAACTATAGTTAAATATGTTTTATTTTATCTTATAAAATAATTTATATTGTTAGGAGATTGAATTTTACCTCAAGAAAAGTAATATTGAATATGACTTGAAATAATTCTTTTACTTTCAATATAACTTTATTTTCAATCTGGTAACTTTAAGGTAAAATTATTTATTCTTGTGATTAAAATGTTAAAAGAATTGGCTTATGACTTTGTGAAAAGATTAAGTAAGTTTTGAATAGATTAAAATATGTTTTTCTTCTCAATTGTATGATAATATGACATCCTAAAATTCATAATATTGTTCATGCACATACAATTCACGTTCTACATGGGATATCATGATATGGTTTAAGGACTCTTATTTTGCATCGAAATTTGTGGATTATTTCATATTTGGATGTCTTTTATTATAATTTAATCATTAAGTATGTTAACATCAAAAGGCTTTATGATCTATTGAACTTGCACGAGAAATTGTCATGTCCAACGGATACTATGGGCTAAAGAAACCTTTTAAGGAATTGTAAATGCCTTACAATGTTGTCTACGTGAAGATGGCACTTTGTAGAACTGCTAAATATGTTAAGAGAGAAAGTCGTTTCTATAAGACATGCATTAAAGGATGTGTCATTAGTTTACGAAACTAGCGTTTAGGATGCCACATGGAAAGGGTGTCATGTCGGGACCTTACGCAGCCATTGAACCAATGTTGTTTCATTATGAAAATAGATAACTTTATAAACGGTTCTTGGCCGAAAAAAAGAAAAGGGTAATGTGCATGCATGGTGTTATTTACACTCGCATGAACACACATGAACGATGATTTGCATGAATATATATAAATGATGTTATGATGTTAGTTATTTATATGTATGCATGCGTGTGACTTTTGAAAGAAATGGATCCCTAAAATATATTAAGTTGCGCATGACCATGCACTTTTCATGAAAAAAAAAAAGTTATGGCTAATTTGGAACTTATCTCCTTTTAAGTGAATTGATAAATTTTAGTTTTTAAATTAACTACATTGATATTTAGTAGTTATAATTAATGATTAATAAACTATTTCAATTATATATCTAAAAGTTAAAATTTGTATTTTATGATATTTAAATTTCAATTAAATAGAAATTTAAAATGCAACAAATAAAAATTTGTAACCGATGGATTTCTAATCCATAATTTAAAGTGAACAAAAGTTTAAAAATATAAAATTTTCTTAATCAATAATAGTTTTTAGTGATTATAATATTTACCATATTATATACAAAGATTGACAAAAATATATTATTAATTACAAAATTAAGTGTGTATATTGATGGTTATTATATATTGAATAATTAATAAGATTAAAGGATTGACAATTATTTTGGTGAACAAGACATTAAGAGAAATGAATCAAATTCATATTTATGAATTACCTATAATAAAAATTTAACTTAATCTTTACTAAAATGTCAACTCTTAAGTTTAATAAATCAAAGTATATCATCGTTGTAATTAAAGTACTATAATTAATTTATTTTTATATCAAAATTATATAATATTTGATTCTATAGTTAAATTGAAATATACTTGAAAAGATACTTAATAGGAAGGCACTTATCTACTTATATAAATATAAAATATTTAGGCTATTCCAATAAACTAAAAGATTTTTCTTTAAAATATTCATAAAAAGGATATGAACAAAATAATTTTTAATGTGTCAATTAATTAAAAAAAAATATAATGTTATATAATTATTTATATAAATTAAATTTACAACTTATTAATGAGAATAATTAGTTTAAATCTTATCTAACATATTATTTAGACTTGTAATTTACTTTTATTATGTAAAAATTTAATTTGTAAAACATATCTATTTGTACATTTGACTTTTAAAATGGTAGAAAATTCATTATATTTTTAATATTTTGAAAATAATAAAAATTATTAAAATATTTTTAAAATAAAAATTAAATATATATATTAGTTTATTTGTAGTTATAAAAAATGTCATTTTATAAAAAATAATGCATTAAAATGGTTGTATTTATTGAATTAAAAGATACTTTTTTTATAAAATAGTTATATCTATTAGTATTAAAACAACTCTTTTTAGTTGTATAATTCTTAAATCACTGTATATTTAGTAGTCCTCTTTTTATCAAAAGGAGAGAATAAATAAAAATATATTAATTTTTTAATAGAATAATTTTAAAGAATATATAAATTTTTAAGAGTTTAATTTTAATAATTCAAATTGTAGTTAAGCTTACTTAATTTTATCTTATGAAAAAAATTATTATAATTTAATTATATTATTATAAAAATAAAATTTATTTTTTAAAAAATAACATTAAATATATAAGTTAAAATAATTTTTTAAATAAAATCGTATTTTTGTCTAACATTTTTAAATGAAAAAGTGAGAAGTTATGGGAGTAACGGTTGGTAAAGGTGACCATGGAGGAGATGCTTTCATACAATGCAAGCTTTAACTTTACGTGATTGAAGAAAAAGAAAATACCGAATTCTAAAGCAATGCAAAGATGGGTTGAGAGAGATGGGAGATTCCTTTTGCTTGTAGAGAGGTATTTTTGGGTTTTTCACAGTTTTGATGCTTCTATCCCATCTCTCCTTTTGCCTTTTTCCTTGTAAGGCTCCTCCACATTTACGTTTCTTGATGTCCAAGTCCAAGCGGGCTTCACTTTATTCTTGTCACTCAAAAAATAAGAAAAAAAAATTTAGGAAAACACAAACTTGTCCATGAAGTGGACACCCTCTTCTCCAATAAGTTGTTCTTCATTGTTATCTTTGTACGCACTGTAAAGCGTGTAACTTTTTTTTCACTTGAATGTGCCTGCCTTTTGATTCTCCTTCCAGGCTTCAAACTTGCTTTTCTTTTACTGTTATTTCTCTTGTTTTGGTTATTCTTTACCAATCTTTGGACTTTGCTGCCCGTTTATATTCCTTTCATTTTAGTAGTTATTCATTGTTCCATGTAGGGTAGTTTGACAAATTTGGGATTTGGGTTTTGCATGGAGATTTTGGTTTTGTAGGGTGTGAAGACTAAAAGAGTTAAAACGGGATTTCTTAGAGGAAAAGAGGGAAAGCTAGGAACAAGGGAGAGACAGAGAAAACATGTCAGGAGGAGGAGGAGGTGCTGCGCCGCGGCAAAAACAAGAGGAGTTGCAGCCACATCCAGCCAAGGATCTGCTGCCAAATATCGCTTACTGTATTACAAGCCCTCCTCCTTGGCGTGAGTTCCTCATTTCTCTCTCTTTATCATTTCCAACGTTACATTGTGTGTTTTTATTCTTGCTTTTATTCTCTGGTGGATGCTTCAAGTTATATCTTCAGTTCTTTAGTATTAATGCTTCCTGTTTACAATTTTTTCTTTTACTTAATTACTCCGGGGTTGCACGTTCTTTAAAAATCACTGTTTATGTCATTTCATTTTGTGATTGGTTGCTGTCATTGGACTGTAAGGGGACCGTTTGTTTAGAATGTGAAACAGGGGTATCCTGTTTTCTACTTTATTGTATTGATAGTTGTTATGCATTGCGAGGGAATTAACTTGAATATCAATTATATTTATAATCCAAGCAACATTCCTTTCTTAATTTGATGAGTTGACATATGGGGTTGTTTGTAAAATGCAGCTGAAGCGATTCTGCTTGGCTTCCAGCACTACTTGGTGATGCTTGGTACAACAGTTCTTATACCCACCACTCTAGTGTCTCAGATGGGAGGAGGAAATGTAAGCCTTAATGCTCAGGGCGTAGAATTTGATGTTTAGTGTTCTGGGAATGAATTTTTTATTTTTTGAACTTTAATATATGGACTTGTAAAATTTAACACAAAATAAACATAAATCTATGATTGTTAGTTACATATTTATAGTTCTATCAATATTTGTGATGATTTATTAAAATATTTAAAACGTATAACCTTACAGACTGAAAAAGCAAAGATGATCCAGACTTTACTGTTTGTGGCTGGACTTAATACATTGCTTCAAACAATGTTTGGTACCCGCCTACCTGCAGTAATCGGAGGTTCCTACGCCTATTTGCCAACTACCATTTCAATCGTTTTGGCTGGTCGATACAGTGACATTGTGAATCCTGTGGAGGTTGCTTCATAAAAACAACTCCTGCTTAGATGCTGCCTTTTTCAATTGTTACACAGCCCATGATACACTAGTAACTAGTGATTTTCGTGTAGAGATTCGAGAAGATAATGCGTGGAATCCAAGGTTCCCTCATTGTTGCCTCAACTCTTCAAATTATTATTGGATTCAGTGGCTTTTGGCGTAATGTTGCAAGGTTTAGTTTTTTTTACCTTCATTGGTTTGATCATTCTAACTTCGAGGATTTATGCCGTTTATGTAATTAGCACCTCGTTTGGAAAGACTCCTCTTGTATCCCCTTATGCACCTCTAGCTTGAACTGAATTGGAGGTTAATGTAACTTTTGCACGTTATGCCAGATTAAAGGACAATAATGTTACCTTAATTCCAAATTTAACTGGATTTGACTGTCTGAATTTTTTCTCATTATTTCATTTTATTATGAACTAAATTTGGTTTGAAATCTAGTTGCTATCCATTATTCTTAACCAAAGATTCTCAAGTCAACTGAGATTGTTATCTCCCTTTCATCTTGCCAGGATTTGTTCAATCCTCATAATTGGGGCATTTACAAATTCACACTAGACATATCTAAACTAACATAAACACCACTCTCTCAATTTATCTCTAATCAGTACTAGATCTACCTTACTACATTTATTCTTATTTCTTATTCAGTCATTCCTACAGTAACGAAGAAACCATCTAAGCTTTCTTATTTCCGCGACACTCATTTTTCAAGCTCATGTTTCTTTACAGCCAAACGCACAGTATCCCCTTTAATATGTTTCTCAGTTCTAATTTCTTGCCTTTTATTGCTTGGCAGGTTCTCGAGTCCATTGTCTATTGTTCCTTTGGTGGCTCTATCTGGTTTCGGTCTGTATGAACTTGGTTTTCCTCTGGTATGCATTTGATTTTCCCCTTCCAAAACTGCATCTCCTGTTGCTATTTATCATTGACAACACCTTTGGGCTTCCTAGCTTGCAAAATGTGTGGAGATTGGGCTGCCACAGATCATCCTCATAGTAATTTTCTCACAGGTAAATGCAACATTGTGTTGCTCTTATATTTGATCTTAAATGGAAATTTGTACACGGCAGAGTAGTAATGTTCACAAACTTTGCAGTATATGCCTCACTTGATACGGGAGGAAAGGTCTGTTTTTGACCGCTATGCTGTCATATTCTCGGTGATCATTGTGTGGATATACGCCCACCTGCTCACTGTTGGTGGGGCATATAAGAATTCAAGACCTAAAACCCAACTAAGTTGCCGAACTGACCGTGCAGGAATTGTAAGCTCTGCTCCATGGTGAGGCTCTCATAGAATTTCTACTGATACACCATGTGCATTTAGACTGCATGTTTCCATTTGGCAGCGGTCACTGGTCATATAAAGAGCATTGCTGCTAAGGCTTGTTATATGATACTTTTATCATCTTCTAAAGGTTCCATTTGATTTTAAATATGTGTTCCTAATGAGTTTCATTGCTGTTTTGCAACATTGTAACCTGCAGGATAAGAGTTCCATATCCTTTTCAATGGGGATCTCCAACTTTTGATGCTGGAGAGGCTTTTGCAATGATGATGGCTTCATTTGTTTCTCTTGTGGAGGTTTGCTTGCTTTTGTTATGTGACTTGGATGCATTAATAAAATATGACTTAGCTCCCACTTAATTCGTTGGCCATAATTTTCATGTTGCTTATGATTATGGTTGCAGTATAGAATCCAACATACATATACATTTATGAGTTTTGCCCTGGTCCGAGCACCATCTAAAGCCAATTGCTAACAGTTACAAGTATATTTTTTTTAACTAACTTTACTATGTGTAGCTTTACGAAATGTATTCATGTAATAATGCTTACTGTTCTGGAGTGCAAAATCACATTCACTAACGATCCGCTGGATATTTTACTTGTTTTTCATACAATCTCCATAACCAAGCAGTCCACTGGTGCCTTCATTGCTGTGTCGAGGTATGCTAGTGCAACTCCAATACCACCTTCAATCCTCAGCCGTGGCGTTGGTTGGCAGGTACCTGCCTTAATAGTTGCTTAACTTATGTTTCGTGCTTGTGTTGGTAGAATGCTACTTGTATGCATACTTAAAGAAAAGACGGGGGAGATAATTCCATATGAACCTAATTTGTACAGAGCAGTCAATGGTAATAACTGGCGCTACGTGGACATGGCCAAATTTTATAACTGAACACATGAACAATAGTAATTCGCTGGATTGCCTGCAATATATCACTGTTTCTCTTTGTTGCAATTTTAATCATTCAGTTGACTTAGCACTTTCTGTAAAAGGTTTTAAGTTTCTGCTTCCTCCTAATAATCATATATTTTCTTCTGTCATAATCTTAGGGGGTTGGAATTCTATTCTCTGGCATATTTGGAACTGGGAGTGCATCATCAGTCTCTGTGTAAGATATCTCAGTGGAATCTTCTTATTCTTCTTTTAACAATAGCTAATTTAATTTGTATCAAATTATCCCCTTCATTTTTCCTTGGAAATTTCATGCAAACGAACAACTATTTATTCGACTGCAGTGAAAATGCTGGTTTGTTGGCACTGACCCGCGTTGGCAGCCGAAGGGTTGTTCAAATATCAGCAGGCTTCATGATTTTCTTTTCTGTTCTTGGTAAGTGAATTCAAAGCAGATGTGGTTACTCAAGCCATTGAGTAGACTTGACTTACCTCAGTAGGCTGTGATCTTATACCATCTTTCAAAATGCATTCAATTGAAACTTTAGCCCTTTAGATGAGACGCCAAAGTAGACTCATATGTAATCTCTAACGATTTACATGCTTTGTTATTCAGGAAAATTTGGAGCCGTTTTTGCTTCAATTCCAGCTCCAATTGTTGCAGCTCTGTACTGCCTGTTCTTTGCTTATGTTGGTATGTCCTATCAAGTCATATAAACCCTTATTGCTTCTCAAAAACCATTATTATCCCTTAATCCAGCACAAGGCTGAGTAACGCAACATCTTTTGATACACATGAACAGGTTCAGCAGGTCTCAGTTTCCTTCAGTTCTGCAACTTAAATAGCTTCAGAACAAAGTTTATACTCGGCTTCTCAGTGTTCATGGGACTATCAATACCACAGTACTTCAACGAGTATACAGCAATCAATGGTTACAGACCCGTCCACACCAGCGCAAGATGGGTATCCGACTCTGCCTTCTCTATGCACTTTACCTTAATAAGCTATTTTAATCCAAGTTTTAGTCCCGTTGATAGGAAACCTTTCGTTTTGGCAGTTTAACGACATGGTAAATGTGCCATTCTCATCGGAAGCTTTCGTTGCCGGCCTGTTGGCTTTCTTCCTGGACGTGACATTGCACCGGAAAGACAATGCAACCAGGAAAGACAGGGGAATGCATTGGTGGGACAAGTTCCGTTCATTCAAGACAGACACGAGGAGTGAAGAATTCTATTCCTTGCCATTCAATCTTAACAAGTTCTTCCCACCCGTGTGAACAACAAACATTTTTTTTCTCTCACTTGTGAGCTCATGTTATGCCCGCAGTTACTGCACTGTGAGTGCGATAACACTGATTATCATCTCCCTGCCACTTTTTCAATCAGTCTTGTCACCTTAAAAAGAAAAGGAGCTTTCATTAATATATGATGTTTATTTCTCTACATTTCATCTGTCATTTCTCTTGGTGCTGTATATACTTTAGAGAGCAGAGAAGATAGAGACCCCCTCCTAAAGAAGAGCAACAAATTGTTTCAATTACCTTAACCAGGCCTGGTTGAGAAATTAATGACTATGTATACCTATCAATTAGTTTAACTGATAAAATTTATTGGTATCTTCCGGTGAGACTTGGGATCGAATCTTACCTAGTTTATAAGTCGAAGAATAGTTATGCACGTTGTATAGTTCCAGCTAACTTGCAACAGCTCGAACATTTACAGTTCGTGTCACGAGTTGCTTGGTTTAATGATATAGTCCAAAGAACCAAAGTTAAACCCCTGGTATTAGGGACCTAAAAAGGCCGGGGGGGGGGGAATGTATGGTCGGTAGACCTTCTCATAACACCTTATCAAGACGAGATACCTAATAGCTGACAATTTAAGCCTTGTGTGGAGTGATCTATATTGAAATAGGCGTGGCATTAGATACTGAGCAATTTGATTAGATGAAGATTTTTGTTTCGCCGCCTAATTTAGGTAACTGCGAATCGAGCTCCATTTTGACAGTAACTAGGCCTTGGTTTTAAACATAATCAGGAAAATTGTGCACCCGATTGAGTGATGATTTTTAAGGAACCTAACTGCAAGCTGATCGGCAAGTCAAGCCTAAATTTAGGTTCTTGTATCAAAAACAAAGTGGTAGCAATTGAACTGCATACGGTTACGATGTGGGCCTGCCAAGATTGGGGGTGATGCAAAACTTTGGCTTTTGTCCTCCTGGTGGACACCTTACTAGTCGCTTAGCCAACATATAATTTTCAATCAAAACATGAAAAATGACACTACATGAAGAATATGTCATTTCTTGGCCATTTGGTCCATGCATTCAACTTTTTATTGTTAAACAGATAATGTTTACCTACTAGACATTGTGTACTGTTGCCTCTTGGATTTAGTGAGTCAAAGCGATGACAGCAGGGTGTGGGCTTAGGGGCCCATCACCACTTCGGCTTCAAAGGGAATGTTTCTTGTAGGTTTACCCAACAAATGGTCTAAAATAGCTTGATTTCCAATAAGGAGCTAGCTGGAGAGAGCCAGAAAGCATGTTGACGAATCAATAATTCCTGCTGTTTAGTGGAAAATGGAGAAACGATTAAGCTTTGGATTTATTTAGAGGGGAAATAAACAATCAAATGGACAATTTTTTTTTTTTTTTACATTATATACAAAATATTTTATATTATATAAATAATATTTTATACACTATGTAAGAGATGTAAAATAGTATAAAATTGTGAAAATCTCTTACATCTCTTACATAGTGTAAAAAAATTATGAATGTAAAATAAAATATTTTGTATATAATATAAAATCATTTTACATTCATTTGTATTTGTGAAAATTATGTGCCTATGTAGTCATTCATTATTTAGATTATAATTTTTTAGTCTAAGTTGTCTAGCTTAAGGTACATAATTATGTCATTATGATTTGGAATTGTCTCGAAAGCCCGAGGCAACTAAATCCTTTGATTTGATCAGTCGTGGATTGTACAGGCTACATGGTGAGCCCCCCACAACACCCCGTGTCCATTTCTCATTTCATGACACGTTCTTTGCCAAACCAATAATTGAAATCCAAATCCAAATTGGTTTAATCTCAAATGCAATGGATTCATAAGGACAGTGTCAATCAGCAATGCCAAAGTTAAGGAAAAAGTAGAATTTCTTTTTAGCATACTTGAAATTAGACAACAAGCCAATCTTTTATGTCTCTGGGAAAAAAGAAGAGGTTTGCTCTAACATGGATTGCTATGATACCCTAATTTGGTCTGACTGTAAAGTTAAATGGGGAACTCAGATTTAACAGGCATCCCAATGCTGAAAAGGATTGAAAGGAAGAGATATATGAGAACAGAGAAGTCTTATTATTTTGAAAAATTTAGAATCAAAAGCAGAAAAACATAGAGGTAGGGTCTCTTTACTTTTCTTTTATTATCACAACTTCTGAAGTTAGTCTACCTCGTCAATGCAATCAAAATTTTCACGTCAGGGCTAAGAAACACTGAAAATTATATTGTAGAAGTTTGTCAATTAGACCAATTTTTAAGTTCA
The DNA here is from genome assembly GCA_021533255.1 of Ceriops tagal. Taxonomy (NCBI): domain Eukaryota; kingdom Viridiplantae; phylum Streptophyta; class Magnoliopsida; order Malpighiales; family Rhizophoraceae; genus Ceriops; species Ceriops tagal. The sequence continues at coordinate 1,553,610 of CM038608.1, forward strand.
AGCTCCTGCTTTGATTGTTGCATTATAAAATTAAGATGGTCCATACCTCTCAATCCAATTATATTTTCTTTTCTGCAAATACTTGATTGCAAGGGAGATTGAAATTATGTTTTCCTCGAGCTCTTAACCTGGTTGACCGAATAATCTAATTGCCAAATTAGCTTCAGTATATGTACCGTGTCAACTTCACATCTTGTAGTTCACATCCTTCTATCTATCATGTCCATTGTATAAATATTTATAATTCTCATTGTTTATTGTACTAATATATAAAAAATTTTGAAAATGTATAATTAAGGATAATAATAAAAGAGTGTACGAAGCTATATATCTTAGAATTACTTGATCTATACAACTTTTCTGTTGCCAAATTATGGTGGCTGAGTTGTAAAATCATGCCGCGATCTGACCACTATCATTGATGTCCACAATACTAAAATATATTTTTTTACTATTTTTTTTAGATTTAAGAGCTTAATTAGCATTTTAAAATAACCGCCCCATATCTAAAAGATATTGTTCCTATTTGAATGGCAGCCTTTTTAAGGCGATCCCCATCACCATTGTCAAAGGATCGATTCTTTTTCAAGTGATAAAAGGTTACTTCCACTTAGCTGGAATGCAGTGAAGATGCTGCATTATCTGGTTAAGGACCATTGAAACACGAATTACTCGATTAGAGAGAATATACAAATGCTTGATCATTACACTTCCAAGGCTCAATAGGCTTTTCAAGAGAACTTTAACTCTCACTGTTTTTTCTTTTCTTTTTTTTTTTAAAAAAAGAGAGAGAGAGAGAGAGAGAGAGACAAAAGCTGGAATTTACCACTGAAACGATTAAAATCTGTAATGCCACACACGCGATGTGACAATTCGGTCGTTGTCCTGGTAACTTTTACATTTGGTCGAAGTTCAAATTACCTTAGTGCATTTTACCTTTTTAAGATTTATAGGACAAGTGATTGAGATGTCTCGCTTAATTTTAAATTTGACAGCCGTTGTGATAAGGTATGGGACAGATTTATTAAATATTATTATTATTATTCAAATAATAAATTTTTATATAAAAAATTAAATTGAAACGTCATGAAATAATTAATTTTATGAATCCCAAAATTATGATTAATATTTTTTTGGTATTTTTTATTTTGAAAAATATATATATATATATGTGTGTGTGTGTGTCAACTGGGTGAGTAACCCCAGCCCCGCATCTTCAACCTTCAATAATTTGGTTGGTACGTGTCATAGTGTATGTCTTTCTCTTTTTTGGGGGAAAGTCTTAATGTATATGCTTGAACACTTATTAATGAGACGCCCAAGTGGACCTTAATGCGAGCAGTGGGCGCCATGAGCGCCCGAGGCTTCCTACTTTACAAGAATTGGGAGAAGATTATTTACTGCATTTTAGTAAGCTAAGCAAATGGATGATCACGTACCTCATTCTGAATCAGTTTTCTAAGACTACTTTGTAGAGACAACCTTTTTTCAACTATCATATGTGGTTTTCAAGTCAGGAGCAATACTGTTATTTTGCCAAGGCTGACACTTACCCACGTATCTTACTGTACAAGTAAAAAAAATTGGCCATCAAGTTGCCCACTGTATTCTGCTCTTTGATGTAGTGTCATTAAAGTGAGTTCTTTAACAGCACACCTCGACCATGCTACCATGGCCAATCACAATCCTTCGTATGAGGCACGAGGTCTCTCCATTATCTCCATCGTCCAACGGTAAAACAAAAGAGATTTAGAAAGAATTTTCAGGGAATTTGAAAACAAGGCCGCCAAGCAATATCTTATTCTTGAACAGGGAGATTTCCAATAAGGGATGCCAAATATCAGCTAGAATCAAACATTCTTTTTTTTTTTTTGTCGCATTTTTTTTTTTGTCGTTCTAATTTTGACAAAAAGAAAAAGGAAAACGAAAGGCGCAAAACAATTTGTTTGAATTATGCTGTTTTGTGCCAATATCCCTTGGGTACCCCGAAACCAATAAATTCCACAACAATTTCTTCTGTGCCACTTGCACTGAGGTAGTATCACAGAACATGCTTTGAGTTCAGGATTTTTGGTACGGTGCATGAACTGGCCCAAACAATTAAAATTGAAGTGACATAAGGTTCTGCATCTTCTTTCCTTGTGTTTTTATTGATTTGTCATTTGAATCTTCAGCAGCATTCCTTAAACTACTCTTGAATGGATGACTAAGAGAGTTTATGTATTAGAGGGGAAGAACGTAAAGAGAGCAATTATAAAATTTTATAATGTCCCTGTCAAAGAGAAAACACCACTTCCATTTTGGACTTCATTGTTTGGTAGTAAAGTTCTGAATGCGAATTTTATAATGTTTTAAAAGGCAAGGCTAGGATATACGAGACCTAAATTTGCTGACACCACATGGAAATCTATGAACGTTATAAATTGTACCCACCAATTATACATGAGCACCACTACGTAACAATATAATATAGAAATAGTAAAAAAGTAATATAATAAATTTTTTATATTTAATTTTATTTATTTGTAGGATTAAAGGACTAAATAAAATGTAATTGATTCACAGATTTATTACTATCATAGAAGTATTATTACTCAATTTTTTTCATTATAAAATTAATCACCTTCCATATAATATTAATGGCTGCCTCACCCCTTTTCCACAAGAAGTTAGAGGAGCCAGACATTTAATATTAGGGTTTTTACCTGCAAGAGTTATGTTTGAACAAGAAATAGTCCATTCTCCATTCAAATGTGAGCCCAACATCTCACATGGCTTGCATAGATTGACAACTAAATCAGAGATGTTCAGAATGCGAATTATGGAAGAAAAATGTTAATTAAACATTGGGATTCAGACAGTTGAACATGAACCAGATTTACCGGAGTCAAAGATCCTCAGGATGATTAATGTCTTTTTCTTAGCCTAACATGGACTTGTTCATAATCAAATGACAAACACTACTAAGATGAAATAAAAATCAACAAAAAGGGATAATTATGATCAGTAATATTGTTTCGGCTTTAGTGAAATGCAACTAGGCAATGAAACTGGAGTTGGTGACTAACTGCCGTAGAATGCCTCCAAAATTGCTCACCACAAAAGCCGGTTGCAATTGTTTTTAGCTAATTGCAAATGGGTTCTAATGATTTGCTCGACATCATTTTCCACAGACTCCACAAGAAAGCAGCATTGGGCAAGACTTTTTCTTCTCTCTCTCTCTCTCTCTCTCTCTATAATATTAAAATAGTTAGTAGTTAACTTATTAGATATTAGTAAAAATAAAAAAACAATCACAGGTCCTAGACATTACAAGGAGTGTAAAACACCCTAAACTCACATTTGTGAGAAATCCTCCAAAATTGGAGGCGGGTGGAGATGGGGGGATTGAACCCTCACCATCCCCAAAGGAGCCGAGTTGGCGGCAAGACTTGCTCTTCCTCCTTCATGTTCCTAATATTTTTATGCAAGCATCTTTTATGTAATTTCAATCTTGATTATGAGACCCTTTCAATTGCATTGGACGATGGAGCACGGGAACTTCTCCGAAAAACTCCGTACCATTTTTTTTATTTATTTTTTTATAATTCTAAAATGCGAAGATAGTGGGTGGGTAACTTTTTCACGCCAAGTCACTGTCAATTCTCAAAAACGAGTTATATTACATAGAAACAAAAATTAAAAGTAGAAATTAAACACATATTTATATTATTAAAATTGAAATGTTATTCATAATTAATTTATTATTTATTAAAATATATATTAGTTATAATTAATAATTAAAATTTAATCATATAAATTACACTTAATCTTTATTTCTAAGTCTCGAGTGTATATAATTTTTTAATGGAGAAAACAGAATCAATTGAGTAGCCATCAATTAAACGTGCAGCTGTACGTACAGCTTTCAAAGTTCCACACGTGGAGAGATTACTTTAAGCGTTTACTCCATCCAAGAGAATAACAACAGATTGTGAACAGCCCAAAAGGTGGATGGGGGCATGCATGCATCACAAATTCATGGTTAAAAAATACATTTAAAAGTTCGAATCCCCTCTCTATTTTTCATCCCCATTCCCTTAAAAGTGAAGTTAGAATTACTTATACAGTTAATATATTAGGGTTTCGTTGGTTGACTCTGGCGACATTTACTTTGACTATGAGAGTTAGCGGGCTTGTCTCGTATTCCCAATCCAATCTTGTTAACTCCGACTTTATAACTCACTAGTACATTTAGGGGAAAAAAAAATTACATAAACTATGCGATTTGAATACATTATAAATAAATATAAGTTCACATACTGCATTAATAAAATATTTTGTTGCATATTTTTATTAGTTTAATACATAATTACATTTTAAAATAATAATATTTATTAATAATTATAATATTGTTACTTGCATGCTGAAATAAAACACAAGCGGTACAAATAGTCGGTTTGTTTTTTTTTTTTTTTTCTTATTTGGGGTTTTGGATGGAGGGGAGGTGGCAAAGGAGGATAAGGTGGGGGGTGGCCCGTCCTTGTCTAGTCTAATCCATAGAAATCTCCTCCTTGAGCGCCTGCAGACTGGCTTAGCCTCTAGACCCTTTCGGGTTAGCTCTAGGCCTTCGTAATTTCCACGTCCCAAAAGTCCAAAGACCTCCGTCGAAACCGCCGACCATGCCCGGCCAGCATGCCTTCCATTCCTTGGCATCTCTCCACGTGGCACCACACATCGAGGAAGGTTCCGAGGTTCATGCCGGTGCCAATTATTTTACAACCAACCAAAAAAGAAGAAAAAAAAAACCTCACCAATTTATTTAGTTTTGTTGCATTTGCATATCTCGTTACCATCGCCAGTTTTTAATTCTGGTCGTCAATGTCTATATATTAAGGGTGAAAACTTATTTTATTAATTGCATTCATCTATGTTAATAATAATGATAAAAAAAAAAGGCAAGTTATTTTTTTGAGTTAGTGTTCAACTATGTCTATTATTTTTGTCTTCTTGTAGTTATTTTCTTTCAAATATTGGGGTATTAATGCCGTCAATTTTGATTTTAAAACTGACCCAGACCCATTTTTGTTAGTTGGGGAAATAAGAGACCGCCCCTCTGCCCCTCCCTGCTTGAATGAGGCCCATGCCAGTATACTTATGGGGTGGTGGGAAGCTGTAATAGAAAGAGAGCTTCCGATTACTTCCCATCCTTCCTTCCCCTCTTTCTCTACCTTTTAATCTTCTTTCTCGTTTCACTTGTTTTCATTCCTTCTTTGCTTCCTAGAGGATTGGATAGAAAGCTTAGAGGAGAGAGACAGTGAGATTATGGGGAATTGTCAAGCAGTAGATGCTGCAGCCTTGGTAATACAGCATCCAAGTGGGAAGATTGAAAGGTTATATTGGCCTGTTACAGCTAGTGAAGTCATGAGGATGAACCCAGGCCATTATGTTTCTTTGATTATACCATTGCCAGTGTCTGGGGAGGAAAAGCAGGAGCAGAAGACTGTGCAGTTCACTAGCGTTAAGCTTCTTAGGCCTGCTGATACTCTTGCGCTTGGCCATGCCTATCGTCTTGTCACTACTCAAGGTGAGAAAAACTGTGAGTATATGTTTCTTGGCATGAAAACTGTGCGCTTGTTTTTTTTTTTTTTTCATTTTGTTTTCCCTACGGGGTTGCTGAAAGAAGTTATGGTGTTGCTAATCAATCATCTGGTCTTGTGGTTGCAGAGGTTATGAAGGTGTTGCAGGCGAAGAAGTATACAAAAGTGAAGAAGCAGCGACTGGAAACAGTTGTGAAGTTGCAGACAGTAGCACCAGAGAAGCAGAGTTCAGGTTGTGAAGCAGGAAAAAACGAGTCTAACACAGAGGAGTACCAGGTATCTCAAAGTGAAGCTTTTGTTCTTGAATGAAGCTTATTCTTGCTGTCTTTTTCTCTGTTAGATTGAGATTTTTTTTTTCTTTCTGAATGTAATGATCTATTTGAGCCATAAACTGAACTGGATTCCCTGCCCACCAGATTCTGAAACAGAAGTAGAAAATACTTCTTAGCATGTCTTTACCTTTCCAAGGAGCAACTAAAAAAAGAAGAAGAGTGAAAATAAAAGGAAGGAAAACGGCAGCCAATTTTTTGCAGATAATATTAGTAGAAGAAGTTGAATAACCAAAAGTTTAGTCAAGACAATTGTTCATTTTAGTGCAACTCTCTGTTATTCTTGATTTAGTACTAACCTCTTTGACAAAATTCAAAACATTTCAGGCAATGAAGCATGAAAGACGACGATCGAGGATACCACAAACTAACTCTTCTGCAAACAGGGTGAAGTCATGGCGCCCCTCACTACAGAGTATCTCTGAGGCTGGGAGCTGATGGTGTTTCAGATTGCGACATGCCCTTATGGCCTTCAAGGATATGGACCCCTTGTACACAGGGAAATAGGTCTACTCAAATCAGTGGAGGTGGTTAAATCAAATTTCAGAAGCCATTGCATGGTTGACCTCCCCCTTTTCAAGGATTTTCAACAAATAAGAAACCTGTATAGCTACATAAGAGTAATGGAGTTTGATATTGTTTTCCAATGATATTTTGTGATTGCCTGGATGTCCAACATGTTTATGACTAAAATCAGGTTTTAGAATACAAACGGGAGGATAAATCTCTAAAGCATCTTTATCATACCAAAAAATCAATTTGCGTCGTCAGAATTCCAATCTTCTCAGTCCTGATCAATAAATTTCTGGGCCCATAAAAGGGGTGCCTCGAGAGCTTTCAATATGCCAGTGAATGGCTCCACCATGGGTGTCCCAGGTCCTTTGTACCTATTGTGCAAGAACTCACTAAGTATCTGGTTATACTCATTGGCACAACACCATGAGCCGGTCAGCACCAATGACTGACTCGGAGTTTCAGCTTTTATTTACATTACATCACGAAACGCACAGTAACATGTGGAAGATATTGCCAATACTGGTCCAAACATGCACAGAAAAAGCTATTGGCACAAACACGTGCAAAAAAGTTGGAATCAAATCATGAATCTGTCTGAACAACTTTGCTTATTTTGTCCTCAAATCAGATATTTCTTATGAGATCCATTATTAACTGTTATCAAGTCAAGCAAACAGAAGACTCCCATGAGATATGAAAGGAAAAAGATGTTTAACCATCTTTCGGAAATAAGTAGCACTTGAGAGCACAGCTGACAGAAATTAAGAGATAATAAAATTAAGCAAGTTACAATGGCTGGAATAATGAGACTAATAAAGCTCGGATACCGATGATGTCCATCATCATCTGCTAGTTGCATAACCTTGAATGATAAAAAATGAGGCTTAAGCACAAATGCTTGGCAGAATCCTTGGTGCAGAAACAAAAGTACAAAAAGAAAGAATACACCAAATTTGTTAAGATATAAAGAATTAACTTAATTTTATTTATGAGCTCAAACAAGTATATATAATGACTATAAAAAATATTTATGATGTTATTTATGGTATAAATTTATGTAGTAGGAAATTTTATTCTTAGAAATCAAATTAAGTGTAAGAATACGCTAGCGTTGTCACATTATCACAGCAATAATAAGAACAGTGAATAGGTGGAATTGAAACTGACGAAACAAATATTGTAACTAATTTATTTCTGCTACAGTGGCCACAACTTGTTATTTAGTTTCGGTAGAGGAATGGGCAACTGTGCATCGCTTCTTTGCAGACCAACTAATTGAATTAACGCCGAGGAAAACAATTTAGGTAGTAATAGAGGTACTATCATTAGAGTTGTTAGTCCAACCAACATCAGAGAAAGCATGAAGAGTGGGAGAAGAACTTCGGCGGAGTAAAAGGCCATGGTTGATAGTTTGCTTGAGGTAATGAGGTAGAGAGAGGACTACGAACACTTTTTAGCATCGATCATATGATACCTTTAAAGAATATCAGCAATATAGTCTTGTTGTGAAAGAATAATTTCATTTATGGTATGAAAAATTGTAAATTCAAGAAAGAAATGAAAGTTATTGAGGTTCTTGAAAAAAAAAAGATCATTCAAAAAATGTGATTGTTAGAGTTAAAAAATTATCATTATTGTCAGTGATAACAATATTACCAATATAAACTAAAAAGAAAACCAATACCTTGGCTCAAAAATAAGTAAAGACATGTTGGATGAAGAATTAACAAACTCATAACTCAAAAGAAGTTATTTGAACTTATTATATTGGGCATATAGTACTCGATGAAGACCATAGATGACTTTTTCCAACCAACATACATGATTAGGATATTAAGAATGAACAAAGTCTTATGGTTGTTACATTTAAACCTCATCTTCAAAATACCCATAAAGAAAAGCATTATTAACATTCAGTTAATGAAGAGGTCATCCAAATTGTGTGGCAATAGTAAGAATAACATGAATAGTAATAGATTTTACCATCGAACTAAAGATAATATGGAAATTAATACCAGGTCATTGAGTAAACTCTTTAACCATTAAGTGAACCTTATAATGATCAATAGTTCCATACAATTTGTATTTAATCTTGTAAATTTATTTGCAACCAACTATATTTTAATTGTTAGTGGTAAGAACCAAATTTATGTGTCATTTTTAACAAATGCATTAAACTCATCACTCACAACAATCTGTCAATAAGTATATTTTTAGGCTTATGCAATAATGAAAGGTTTAAAGGAATTAAAGATCTTAAGATAATTAAATATTTGTTTAAGTTTATTCACGTTGTTTTGAAATTGAGTGATTATAAAGTGAAAGGAAATGAGAGGTGAAAAATTAATAGGCTAAGGAGAAAAGGTATAATTTATTAGTTAAGAAATAGATAAGAATGATGTAATGTTATATAAGATTAGAGAGTTAGGTGCAGTTAACAAACATAAGGATTGAAGGTGTAATCAAACTTAGCACAATTGGTATTTCAACTGAGGCAATAGAAATAGGAAATGATATAGGGTTATCTGAGGAAGATGTTGAAGGGTGAATGTCAAGGTAAGAAGAAAGCCAAATAAAAGAAGTATCAAAGGAAATAGTTTTATATGGAAAAGTATTTTTATAGAAAATTACTTAACATGAAAGATATATATAAGAGGTAGATAGATCAAATACTAATAATAGTGATAAGGATGTGAGTATTCAAGAAAAACATAAGTTTTGATTAAGGGTCTAATTTGTATTTGATGTAAAGCTTAAGTCATGGATAATAGAAGCATCCAAATACTCAAATATTATTGTAATTAGGTATAATTTTAAACAATGCTTCAAAAAGGAATTTGTTTTACAAGAGAATAGTGAGCATACAGTTAATTAGATAGGCTATTATCTAACACACTGATATCCAAAATTAGAGAGAGATATAAGTGTGATGAGTAAGCTATAAGTAATTTCAATAATATGTCTATATTTATATTTTGAAGTAACAACATGCTATAATGTATAAGAAGAGAAGGTCATATGCTAGATGCTATTTTTACATAATATAGTGTGTAAATTTTAATACTTGCCTCTCTTATCAAAGTAAACAGTAAGGATAATTTAACAAAAATATTTTTTTATTAATTTTTAAAATTACTAAAAAACTAAAACAACATTTATTTACATTTTTTTAGATATAAACAAGTATATTTAATTTAATGATCAACAAAAATGACATAATATTTAAATTAATCAAAAAAAGTAATAGAAACAAGACTTTATATTTTAATATAAAATAATTTTATTCACAAGGAATTTTAAAGAGTAGAAATACTAAAAAATAGTTTATGACTTTTATTGCATGAACACGCTACATGGAGTGAAAGGTGCAAAATACAATGTCATTGTTTCTAGTTTATAAGGACTAAGAATCAAATTATAAACTTAAAATTTAAAATTTAGGTTTAACATTGTATTTTTGGATAATCTTGGTTTGGTGGGAGGATTAATAATCAGAAAAATACCCAAAATCCAACTAAACCCAAAATTTAAAGCCAAGTTTGAGCCAATGATGCATTAATAGGCCTTTTTAATGCCCCGTGCTTGGGTACAACCAGAAAAGAGAAACTTTGCACAGGCCCAAATTGCGCTGGAATTGTTCTTTTCTAAATCCCTTCAGGCATTGTTGAAGCCCATGGATGCATTAGCCCAATGCTTTGCTACATCCAGAAAGGAGAAATTTTGCACAAGCTCAAATTGTGCTGGGGAATTGTTCTTTGTCTAAGTCGCAAGTGATAGAAAGTCAAATGTCCAATGGAGGGGAAACCCACCTTCGAACAAACATCAAAAGTGTATAAAAAGGGTGCCTGATAAATAAACATGCCTTTTCTAAAGAAATATGAACATTTTCTTGCATTAATTATGGACAATCCAATATTAACTTTTGTGCTTAATGGAAAACTTTCGAAGCTTATCTCCTCCCTTTTTGAGCTTACTTTGGCAAGTGCAAATGATCAATAGTGCGTGTACTTTGTACAAAGATCATCTTCGTGTAACTACTTTCCGCATCTAGGCGCCCATAACTTTTCTTCAGCTTCAAGAGATGATAAATAGATAGAGTTTGCATTTGTACAATATAAAATGAACTTAAATTATTTTCGATAGAATACTTTTTTTAAGTATCTATATATCCTATGTAATCTAGTAGAGATGCCTACTGTAAGAAGCATACTGCCAAATAATTTGTTAGTAACTATATGGATTTTGCAACACTTTTTTTGGTTACTTAATAAAATTTTGCTATTAAAAGAAAAGCATTTACCTCCCATTGCAATTAATTTTTTTCAAAGGTTAAAATTTTCTAATAAAAATTTAAGTTTTTAATTACTGTGATTTTCCCAAATCCACAACTTGATATGTTTTGGTAACATGGAATTTATTTCAAATAAATTCTCGCTGTCGCCGGCTCTTATTTTGTTTAAATGTCTCACTCTTATCATGTTGATGTTTGAATGACACTCTTGACATCCTTCAGCCTGCTATTTCCTTGTCCTTCCATACAAGCTTTCGGCTAAACGGCAGTTTCTTTTTGACGTCAAGCCGTTCATCCTTTTCTTTTCCTTTCCTTTTCACTGCCTTGACTAACAACAAGTAAAAGCGTGCTGTATTTGGAGGTATGTGCTTATTCATCTGTTTTTCTTCAATACCACTGAGCGAAAGCATTTAAAATAGAATTAATGTTCCTTACGAATGATCTGGTTTTCGCGTGGTGCTTGCCTTCCAAACTATATGATTGAATACAAGACCCTTTTGTCTCCACCCATAAGAATAGAGGTCCAAGCACTATCCCAAAAGGCAATTGAAAAGAGGTGCAACACGCTATCCACGCTCCCTCGAGAGTTGCCATTCCCCCTTCTTTCCCTTCAAGCTTCTTTTCCATGGCATCCAAAGACGGCAATGTGAGTTGGAAAGCCAAAGCCTCTAGACGCTCCCTCTTGGCCCTCTGGCCCCTAGCAAAAGACTTGGGTGAAATCAAAAGGCACAACCTTAAAATTCATTCATGTTTTTGATAATAGGAGACAGATAGTCTACACATATCACATGCATAACAAGTTTTTATTAGGCTCTATTACAAAGAAACAGGTTTTTTATACGTGAATGATTAAGAATAACAAAAAATACAGTTAAAATCGCTGGTTGCACAAAAATAGCACTACAAATTTGCAACCCAATGATTATGGTTGCACTTTGTATGGGTCTCCCTAAAAAACTTACATCCACTAAACATTTTTCATTATCTTATCATTGTAAATCCACAAATCTCTTGAAAAGTTGCATAATTAATACAAAAAAAAAAAATTCATGATTATGATTGCCCGTGTATCATTAACATCTTTAACTAGTGGATATTGAAGTTAATTATATCATTTCATCACATGAAAACAGACAACTTATTGATTAGAAAATGAGTAGGCTAGGCTAAGGTGGCTAAGGTCAGGAGTTCACTGTTAAAAGAGACAAAATGCAACCGAGGACATTCTTTTCTTTTTGCCTGTCTTCTTTTTCTTGTGCTAAAGTAGTGACTGTATTTATAGGGCGGTGACATTTGAGTGACCTATGGACTTGAGTGTGCTGGTATCTCGCATTCAGCGTATAATCACAACAACTATATATCTGAATATTTTGCGTGCATCATTACAGCTTTTGAACCCTTTAGTTCCATGGGCCTCTGGACCTTTCACAGCATACCTCACGAGCATATGGGTTTACAACTAAAAATCAATCTTTAAAAGCCGAATTTAAGGGGTCCTCCATTTTTGTCATGGCCACTGGCCATCCATTTTGAAATTTCCTTTGAAAAGGAGTAGGTAAAGGGCAAGATTCTGCTCCTTGCACTGAGATAAGCCCACCTTTTACTGGGAGGGATATAAAGAATTTTTGGCTTTTTTTGTGTATATGTACTTAGGATTCCTCACTTTACAGATCAATTTGTTTTTGAAAAGCAAAGTTTTCGGATGATAAGATGAAAAAACTTGGTGTATAGGGGCCAGATCTTCCATATTTGATATGTAGCTCATAAAGGGAAAATAATCCCCATTGGGTCCTTATTTGTCTGAGTATGTTAACAACATTAAGTAACGGTTCATGATTATTAATTATGAATTCATCGTTTTCCTATCATCCATTATAGGTGAATTATAGCTCCAAGTTACTAATCAGTAAACCAAACACGTATTGGCTTGATAGAAGGACGATGACAAAAACCACTTGCTAATGTTAAGAGTATAAAATCTGATACCAGTAAAGTATAAAAATGTTGTCTAGCTTATAATTTTTACCAGGTTTACTACCTTCTAACTTGAATTTTTAAATGAAATAAGATTTCAAGAATAATTTTGACGACTTACAAAAATCCAAATTTCAATGTCTTCCCACCTTTATATCAAACTCTAATCCCTTCCCACCTTTAAGGTGATTTTGGCATTTCACTCCAGGTCTCTTCATGTTCATTGTCCGGTGATGTTTTTGATTAATCCATTATTCTGACACTTATTGCGCACGAGGTGGCCATTTGTGATTCAATTATCACCTTTAGATCATCAAACAGGACCATCCATTAACATGGGTGCCTTTTGATTGGTAATTTGGACCAAAACCTCCATGGTTCCCGACATGCTGATCTAACGAGAAAAGCCATATCTCATTAATTGGATAGTGAGCCCCCGGCATTCTGTTATTAATATTGTCAAGATATTAAATGTCTAAGTTACTCAGAAATATGAAAGGAGAAAAAAAAAAATCTCCCAAGTGGATTCCAACGCGATGGCTCAAGGGATCCTCATAATTTGTTGAAACTTGGAACAAACCGTAGGACCTTATATGAATAGAACTATTCTATGACGAGCTGAGCTTATGACCCATGTTCGGTGTCGTTTCACACCAATAATCTTATGCAAAACCCTACTTAAAATTACTATTCATCAGGTGGTGGTCCTTATTCACTGTTCTCTCAGGCGTCAGAGGCGTTCCAAGAGAGGAGATGTCAGAAATGTACTGACTCAAAATTGCAACCATATACATATGTATATATATGTTGATATTCATCCTCACTGTGGTCCAACAAGCCAGTGGTACCATTTGATATCTTAAAGGGAGTGATGTCTGTCTTGCTATTGCACGAAGATTGATGGGCATTTTGCCTAAAGTGCACGGTTACCTTTTATAAGCCAAGAAAAGTGCCATTGTGCTACTACAAATGTTGCAACATGCAAAAAAAAAAAAAAAAAAAAAAACATTTGTACTAACTACCCACTGTCGGGACCTCAGGCTAAGTAACAAAATCAGCTTGTTGGGCTATCTTTTCCTAGTTGCATTAAATATTAATAGGAAGCCTTCAAAATTTTTCAATTACGTACCAATTAAGCTTAATATAATAAATGGGGTTGCCCCAATAAAAATACGGGCAATATATTTGATTAATACAAGTGAAGTGACAAATTTATGTGATGGGAAAGAAGAAAGCTGTCTGATATCCGAGGGAAACAAAACAAGAGGAAAAAAGAGGAAAGAGCCACGAATCGTTCACGAGAGAGACTGCAAGAAATGAAAGAGCCTTTAAAGAGCTTAGCGGGACCAAGCAAGTCCCTTCAATTAAAACGAGCACTGGGCTCACCATATAAGTTGCAGATTCTATTTTTTAAAAAAAAAAAAAAAAATCTTCTCCAATATTGAGCTTCAAACGGAACCAATTAACAGAAAAAAATATTGTCCTTTCATAATAAAACAAATCACAAAGCTACAAAGTTTCCGTTGTCAATCACATGCAACGCACAGAGAAGAATTGCATGTAAAAAGAAACATACATATATATATATATATATATATATTCGGACTTTTATTTTATGCGATCAAAACCAGATACAAACACGCGTGAAAGGCCCCAAAGACCTTTTTGTATTGTCAGGTCGACCTTAAAGAGGTTTCTCCTCACTAAAAATGGGATGAAATTACCAAAATAAAAAATAATTTTGAAATCAAAAACCTCATACACGTGTGGACACTCCTTACAAAAGAAGAGGCAAAGTTCCCGCCAATCAAAAAAAAAAAAAAAAGAGCACACTTACACACGTTTGAGCCATGCACCTAGCATGGCCACACAAACTACTCACTTCAAAACCTCTATGCACATATCGACATGTGATTGGAGCCATGTTGCCATGTTGTCTCCCCCCCCCCCAACCCTCTCTCTCCCCCTTTTACAGTATTTTGGAGTTCCCCGTCGAAAGCGCAGATCTGTCCTCTGGGAAGCAATCATGGCAGCCAAAGAAGAGAAGTTTTGCTCATTATCCTATGAATTGCTCAAACTTCAAAGTTCAATCCACTGAATTTATTTCGCTCCCTTTTCCCCAAACCCTATTCAAAAGGCCCCCACCATGTCCACCATTTCATTCAATAATCAATGCCAGCATTGAATTTCATCAACCACACTACTTTCGCTGTTTCACACTCCATGACTCCACTATTTAACACAAGCCGTCTCTTTCATTTCTCTAACCCTTCTTTTTTTTTTTTTTTTCTTATAATCATCACATTCTCAACTTCGTCACACCCAAAATATTTATGTGTAACAACAATCCCCTTCCCTTGGGAATCTGCAATGCCATTAATAAACACGGATGACAAAGCCCACTAGTTAAAGAATTAACCAATCTCCAAAACTCACCAAACCCTCGCATACGTATATACGCTAGGTAATCTGCATTACTCAAAAGTCAATTGGCTCTCCAAATCCCCACAACAAAATATCTGAGGATTCTAGATAACTTGTACTAAGACCACCATTTTTATTTCTTCTTATTTTTATCTTCCATCTATAACTCCATTTTTATTTTATTTTTATAAATTCCCTTTTCCCTCACTCGGAGCTCCTCTTGTCATCATCCACCCACAAGCAGTTATTTAATTTTCTCCTTTTAAAAGACGATGAGGAAGACGAGGATGACGAGTCACCAGACCCCATTCTGGTCCGAATTGTCACCCGAAGCTGAGTAAAGGCTTTTGGTGGTTTCCTCCGGCTGTTGTCAAGCACAAGATCTTGCATTAACCGGTAGCAGCTGATGATTTTATCCTGTGAAAATTGTATACGTTTTGGGATTTGGACACTAATAATTATTGTATTGTATCAGTATTTAGAATACATTTATGCATATCCGTACCTTGCTTAGCCCATCACACCATGATTCAGCGTGCTCAGGATTAACAAGAGACAAGTTTGGCCTTTCATTAGCTGCGCACAGGATAGCTGCCACAGCAATGCTTGACGGCCAGTACTCAAGAAAGCTGGCCTCTGTCCACATCAACAAAAGTCATCTTGTGAGCTCTTATTTCACTGTAAGCCTACCTTGTGCCCATCAGGATCAGTATACATGTATTACCTTGGATATTGGACAGAATGATTTCTGTAGCCCTTGAAGTCAGAAAACCAATATAGGTCCCTGTTGGATCTAGCTTGTATGCAAAGAAATCAATGAAACTAAATGGTGTTACGGATCGCAGCCTCCAATCCAAGACACTGAGAACGAGAAGTTCCATCCTTAGGATTGTTCTTGGTTCAAATATAAATTTTGCCCCTTCAATCTACGAAATCAAACATTACGTTCTTTACTCTCCTTTTTTCTCATAAATTAAGTAAAATTTAAAAAGAATCACAAATTTACACAATGCATATGTATACCTGGAAATCCAACAGAGAAGGAACAAGTGGTTCTTCCATTTTAGCAGCCAATGACAAGCAAGCAACAGATAAGAGTTGCAACGGCCATCCACTTTCCAGCTGAAACGGTAAAATCACCTTTATAAATATTCTATAATAATAATAATTTGACATTGATGATATATAAATAATAATGTATTGGGTTTTCTTTCATAGCACGCAGGTGGGAATTATTCACGATCCTATAACGTTCCCACGTGCCAGGACAAGTACACTACATATATAATCAACAATAAAGAAATACTGTATCACTTACAAAACTTTTTACAAAGGGGCATAATAAGTACCTCAATAAAGTTTACAGTGTGGTTATTCCCATTATAGAAGCAACCAAAAAGGGGCAAAAGCCTAACCATTGAAAACCATGCAAATTATTTTATTTTACAAAAAAAAAATCTACTCCAGCAGCCACAACAAATAAAAAATAAAAAAAAAACACAAATTACCTTCTTGTATCCTTGCTCCAACAATCGAAATTAAGCGGTGAATTTACGCATATTAGTACAAAGTTTAGTAAAAGAATGGTGCGTTTCACTTATGCTAACGTGACATTAATGTCTCATTCATTATTCCATCAAACTATTCTAAATCATGTTGACAAGATGTTAGTATTTCAACAATAATAATAATTCCTCAAAAAAAAAAGTAATTAAAAAATCAATTAGTACAAAATACAATGATCAACTTTGTGTCATTTTCATTGTTAGGAAAGTCAAATACCATTTAGTCAAAAAAATTGTTTTTTTTTGGGTCCCGCTCCTGGTTTTGTTAACTTTTGGGATATTTTTTTTATTTATTTGTGTTGTTTTTGTGAACTAAATTGGAAGCTTACTGGCAATCGGCGAGAATCCAGAAATCGATCAAAGTAGTTGACGGAGAGATACGCCGTTAAAGGCTGGAATCTATAGTACGCTTGCACCTGCAAAACACGGTAACGATATAACCGATGAACCAAAAAGGTAACGTGGAAATGAAATCTAGGAGCGCCGCCGTTAAGGATCCAACGGCTGAGAAATTGATGTGATGAATGGCTCAGATCTCTTGTTCGGGGTTGTTAAAGAAAACGATCCAGTGGCATTATAGTAATTCTACCAAAAGTTTCTGTTCCGTTTACCTTGAGAATCCATGCAACCGATTCTTCTCGAGCCGAAGCATCCAGAGATCGAGATTGGAACCGGGACAAGTAGTCCAATCCAGGCACGAAGTTCCTCTCGTCCTCTATGAAACCGGCAATGGATTCCTCTGTACAGGCCGAAGATTCGAGGTCCGACGAGCAGTCCGGCGACTCGCCGGAGAGGACTTCGGAGGAGTTCTCACTGCAAAGAAGGTCGGAGAAGCAGTCCGGGAAAGACACTGACATGATTTGCCCCCCTCCCAACAGACAGTTTCTCATTCTCCTCTCATAGCTTTATGTGTCTGTCTATTCTGGCCGGAATACCGGCCGGAGACGCCGCCGTAGAGCTACCGGGATGTAGTTGTGAAAAGCTGTGTGAAGTTTGAAGACTCGGGAGTAAGAGCGAGATGCTTTTGGTTGTGTGTTGAAGGCTCTCTACATGAATTGAATGAATGAACAAACGCTCTGTTTCTTTGGCTATAAATATGACGTTTGATGTGAATCTTTCTTTTCCAAATTTCTTTTAAGGTTCAATTACACGAGATAAAGTGAACACAGTAAATAAAATAAAATTTGAATTATTATACAAAATATTAAAAAGAAGAAGAAGAAGAAGAAGAAGATGATTGATTAATTGTAGTTGACAGTATATATTCTATTTTATCTATCGCATTTATTATTTTATTTTATTTTATTTTTTATTTGTTATTTAAAAAATAACAATAGTTATATAATAGTAGGATAAAAAATATAAATTAAGTATATTTTATTTTATAAATAGACAAATATAATATATATATATATTATTTTGTTATTACTGTCCTTTTTTAAGGTCAATTTTCAATTTGGTCCGAATCCGATTATTGGTTCAAACTAAAGGACTCTGGTTCTGCAGGGAGAGTCTGGTTAAATTTGTGTTCGCTGATTCTGATTTGGTTCGGTTACGATGATTCTAGTTTGTTTGCATTTTTAGGCTCTAGTTTGATTTGGTTTATTTCCATTTTTCTCAAAAAAAAAAAAAAAGAAGTAAAAACAGAAAGAAAGAAAGAAAGAAAGAATACTTTAAACTGAAATTGTGCTGATTTACGCTACACTATAAACTGAAAAAAACATAAAATTCTATACCAATGGTTACATATGTAACTTATGTATAAATAACGTATGCATGTATAAAGATTTTTTTTTTTTTAATTTTTAATTTTTAATGTGCACTGACTAGTCAATGGCTAGGTTCATCAAAACAAGGTCCACAAAATTGATGCATCGGTATCCGCTTGCAAAACCCGACTCAGCTAATTGGGGCGCCCCCCCCCCCCCGTTGGAATTAGAAAACATAAAAGCGAAATGTGGACATTGGATGCAACAAGAATAATGCTGAATACAATGAAAAGATTTCATCTATATATTAGAAATGATTATTTTTTAAAAGTGAATAATTTTTTTATATTTTGTTAAATGATTTTATTAATAAAGAAATTATTCACTTTAACAAAGATGATGTTTCATAATAAATTAAAATAAAAATTCTTAATATTTAACTTTGCTCTTATTACATTGTAAAAACTTTAACGTTCTTCTATGATTACATTGTTATGTACGAGTGAGTTAAGAGTTGGATTGTCACCCTAACTTATCATAACGCAAAAGTCTTCTTAGACATGCCCAACCAAACCCAACCCATATCATTGAGAATGAATAGAAACCATTGGGAATACAATATTTGGAATAGGGGGCAGAGATCGCGGTTTATGCCACGGGCGTCCAGCACTTCGCGCGCATTTTGGGAGCCGCTGTGTTTCTCTCTCGTGCTCTCATTATTACCCAATCTCCATTGAAAAGAAATTTTGATGGCACAATGACACAGCACTCTCTCCGGCAATGAATGCTTGCTTTAGTTTTTTGTCTTTTTCTCCAATTTTCCAAAGAAATGCATAAAATTAATCACAAATTTTTCACAGCTCTACATGACGTTACTATCAATGTCACTCCCATGGCAGGGCATGGTTGACACAGAAAAAGTGACCTTTTTTTTTTTTTTTCAAAGCGAATCTCTCGTTTTGCCCTTCTCTCCGTTTCTCGAGCTCACCCTTAAATCTAAGGTAATGAAGATCGATGAGATTATAGCGGGCTTGGCCGGGGTTCAGTTTTGGATAAAAATGTTGTAATAATTATATTGGAGTCTAATTAATCAGCTGTTGCTTTGTTCCTGCTTCAATTTCAAAATGTTCAAAATAGGAGTTGCTCTAAGCTAGATTCTGCTCGGTTTAATACCCAAAAAAAAAAAATCTTATTTATTTCTAACTTGAAGATACAAAATAAGATACCCTATTTTTAGGATGTTTGAATATGTTATTTTTTAAAAACATTAACAGACATAATTCTTTCTAGTAAAATTCTTTTATTTTTCATTAAAAAAAGAAAAGGAAAAAATAAAAAAGAATCGAATTAAGTTGTTCTGTTTGCTCATGAATTTGGTTCCCGTGAAATGACACTGAAATTTTGATTCCTGTTGGGGTACCAAGTGGATCCCTTTTTCTTGTGAGCTATTTTCCAGTTAACATTTATAATGTAATTCCTTATACGGTCCAGTCACATCTAGCTGACAAGATGAGCAGAAATTCAAGGGCGTCAGCAGGCCATCGGCTTCTTCCTCTCATGAAAGTGTCACCCACGATTAATTTGCTCCTTTTCTTCTTCCACTGTTCTAAAGTCTCAACCACAAAATTGTCTTTCATAATTGTGTCCTGAGACATGGAGATGTCCTGTGGCATTTATATTTTCGATAAAACTTGTGGGGCATCAAGATGCGAAATGCCATTATCATGCGGAAGATTATGACTGAGCTTAACCCAGGATTAAATCAACACCGATATTCTCATTGAATTTTGAATTTTGATCAAACAGGTAATTTGATCCTACGTAGAATGTGGATACCTAAAGTGATGTTAGGACAATTTATTGCCACTCACCTACTCAACGATATTTTATGTCATCTTTGCTTCATTATTATTATTATTATTATTTTATTTTTTCTGGTAGGTGCATTGTATGTGAATCATACTTTTTTTTTTTTTTGATAAAACTAAAGTTTAATTTTCACTATATTTTAGAACAAACAAGAAATTGCTTACTAATATATTGGAATTGAGAATTTCTTTAGTGTTACATTTATTTAATATTAATCCTATCAAAGAAGTAATTTTTTAGCATGCAATATAAATTAAATGTTTAAACTATAGGTATTAAATCTAGTCTCATAAATATTAATCATCTCATGAAATTAGTTAATAGAATTTAAAATAACATTTGATATTTAAGGAAATGAAAATATCTTTGCATAAATAAAATATTGCGGTTCAAAAAAAAAAAAACTAGTAAACTACTTTAGTCTAACTTTATATAGAATTTAGTTTTTCTAACATAAAGGGTATAATTTTTATATTAGATTTTGAACGCTCAAGCCCTATAGAAAATTAATTTCATACCATAAATATTAGTTAGCCAATGAACATTAATCAATAAAGACGAACTTCCCATTTAGCATTAAAATTTGAATGATACTAATATAGACATTGAATTTCATCCAATAAGTATTATCCACCAAATAAAGATTAGTCAATAGAAATTAATTAGATGTGTCCAAGAAGTATTCTTCTCAGTATCAGAATTATTCAAATGCTAATACAATAACCATGAAATTTCAACTAATAAAAATAAAATGTTTAGTCTCAAACACGTGGTTTGAACAGAAAATTCCGGCTCAGATCAGGTTGGATGGGATCACAACATCTGCTTGTTAACAGTCAATCCATATCCGAGCATTATAAAGAGAATCCAAGCACCTGACTTTTAAATTCTTTTTTTTTTTTTTCAGTCCACATACTCTCTGTATACCTCTTGCTGTTGCCTTCTGGCAAAGTTGATTTAACATTTTGTACTTGCAAAATGTTGCACGTAATCTCTAATGACGATAAATTATCTATAATCTATAAAATAATTAAAATACATATTACATATAAATACTTTAAAATTTAGGAGTCTAAGACACAAAGTTACATATTTTATTATAGTGAAATTATTTGTTGTATATTTTTAATTTTTTAATGATAACGAATGCATTTAATAACTGGGACTACGACTATGATAATATAATGTCGACTTTTATTTGGGACATCGCTTTTAAGTGATGAAGTTCATAATTAAACTACGTTTTCATACAGATCGATGGTTACCAAGTTGTTTCCCCCAACTCCATTTGCATGCTTTATATTCTTGTCCATTGCTGTCTTTTGGCGTATGCTAGGTGGATGGGTGTGCCGGGGTCAGGAACACATTGCCGTTGTTTTTCTATCACCTTCTTTGCCAAAAATAACCCATAATTCTTTCAAGATATATGTTCCGCGCAATAGCCAGGGGAGGGTCAAGCAAGGGTAAATCTTTTTTTTTTTTTTCCCCTTTTATGATTATATATATATACACACACACATACATATATATATATATATTGCTTGCTTTAACGAGCCTCAGATTTTTTTTATCGAAGGGTTGCAACTTTTGTCATTAAATCAAAACTTCAGTGACTCTTTATTATTGTCTCTGAGTATATGGACTGTTCATTGGTGATTAATAGAGAATATAATATTGGATATTCTTAAGTATAGCGGGTGCTAAAAAAGGTTTTCTTTTGTATTTAAGTGTAGACTAAATATTATTCTCGTGTGAAGTGGACGAAACAGAATCTGAAATTACAACAGGAGTATGTCGGGATCAAAATTTAGAAGACTAAAAATTAACCTTGTAGTTCTACCACCAGTCCCACAACTGGTGACAAAAATATGGAGACTAGCCGCAATAAAATAGATTTGAGTGTCCAACTTACAAGCTCAAAGATGACTTGTCTAAGTTATTAATAATTGATCTCTTGAGTGTAAAGCGATTCTATTCTTTTACCATAGGACTTGCATTTGGGGTATCCCGCCGTCTATATATAATGCTAAAAATCAATCCTGACTGTTTACTTTATGTGCAATAATTAGGAAAATGGTCTGTTTCGTTCTATCTTTTCTACCCTAAAGTGGGACCAAGTTTCCCATTACAATGGCCTTATTTTGACAAATGTTGTTCAGAAGTCAGAAACGAAGCACTCAATAATGTCTATACAAATCTTGGCGGAGTGGTATAAAGAAAACAATTATATATCATGATTAACAATATAAATTATGAGATAAAAACTGATTAGAGATCGACACTGGCTCCTAGCTGTTAAGTGATGAGAAGATGAGAAGATTATCGTGATGGTGGAATCAGTGATGTTGATTTTGAGATTACGTGAGAGTGATGCAGGCGAGAAAGGCCGTTCAGAGTTGTATTCGGGAAGCTTTATTAGTGCAAGAAGACTTCATGTTCTTGATGAATGGCAAGGCTGAGTGGTTGAAAGAAAGGGACTTGGAATGGAT
Source organism: Ceriops tagal (assembly GCA_021533255.1). Lineage (NCBI taxonomy): Eukaryota > Viridiplantae > Streptophyta > Magnoliopsida > Malpighiales > Rhizophoraceae > Ceriops > Ceriops tagal. The sequence continues at coordinate 1,576,355 of CM038608.1, forward strand.
GATCACGAGAAAAAACAAAGTTGGATTTAGAATTTCATTTCAGTGTGCCATCAGGGCCTTTCCTAACAAGACTCTTTCATACTCAGGCTATAACTATTCCCTTTTGTGGGTACAAAAAGGAGGGATTATATTCAATCAACTATGAAAAAGATGATAAAAATGGCGAAAATTTGTCAATGGACACAGTGCGCATTCATAAACATAAAAAAAATAATAATAAATAGATAGAATTGAATTGATAATTTGTTTCTATGCCTCACAATTTAATTTCATTTAAATAGGTTGCTTGTTTTCTTCTTTTTTTTTTTTTAATTCTCCGTATTTAGTAACTAAATCAAAATCTAAGAGTTGTTTTAATTGGTCAATTAGTGTGCTCATCATTAAGTTCAATATGATTCTAGGGTCACATGAGGAGAGATTAAGTTCATTAACTCGTACATTAATTCTTTACTTCTAGCTAGTCTGATTATGAAATATACCTGTTTTATTTATTTTTTATTTATTGTTTTTCTTTTCTGTCCTTCAGCCGTAACCTTTTAATATTTTTGAAATGTCTGCTTATTACTACTTAATACTTTTAGGGCTACTGTTCATGGTTGACAGAAACCAGTAACACGTAAAAATTAAACTAAACACTTTCTTAATCCGATATTCAAGAATGTGGAATTATTCTCAAATACGACTTTAATGGTCAAAAAAATAAAGAAGAGATGCCAAGGTGATTTGTACAAGCCATTCGTCTTTGAATTGGAGTAGGTAGGCAATGGAATCATTGTCTGCCTAAAACCTGTTAGGTTAGGCAGGCGCAGGCTGCACCACAGAAGATAATCTCTTTAGACCTATCCATGTAACCCAAAAAGTGAAAAAGGTACTTTAAGCCTCTCGCAATCCTTTGAAATCTACACCTCCAGAAATCATTTTTTGTGATTAGCTAGAGATTGTCCACATTCACTTGTTTTTTTTTTTTTTTTTCACTTTTTCCACCGGCTTCTTACTTGTTTAAGAAGTAACCCAAAAAGCTAGTCGAAGGAGGAGTTTCACCTACGAGCGTATTTGATACCGCAGATTTTACGAGTTCTTTTATTACAGTTCTCTTTTTTCAGTTATCAAAAAAGGAAGAAGAAATCATGTAAATAACACTCTGACAAGCCAAATACATTCGCCGAGCTGCTAATAAGGATAAAATGATTTGAAACTTGGACTCTACGGAATTAACTTGGTATTGTGACTAATAAAAATCTATATCCCATACCTGCAAATAGTCATGCCCATCCTGCTGGGGATGAGGACTGGGGGTAGGCTGGGCCTTGTGTGTCTAATTATTTTCTTCTCTTTATTCATTATATTTTTATCCAATCATGCTCAACAAGTTGAAATTAATTTAAATTCTTTACAGATTAAAACTTAATATTTAAGTAATGATTAAATAGTCAAATCTTATTTGTTATAGTATTAAATTAGATTAAGAGTAACTATGGTATAATATATAAGAATTTAAGTGTTTAAGTTGAGTAGCTGATAAATAGAGTTTAATGTTTATATTATTTGTATGTATTTTTATTTATTATTGTTGTATAGTGTTTTCAAATTAACAAAATTAAGAATTTTTATATAATTATTTGACAGTTATATGAGAACATTAACGCTACAATAATAGTAACACAACTCAATTCATTCATCCACTGTCATGATATTTATTGCTCACTAATTGAAAAATGACCTAAAAGTGGGTGCATCGGTTTCATTGCTGTTCTCTCTCTTTTTTCCAATCTTCTTTGGTCCTTTGTATTATTTGCCTCTTCAAGACAAAGGTTTAATAAAGGTAAAGCACGAACCCTTTTTTTCCTTTATTTTTTATTTTTTATTTTTTATTTTTTCTCCCCCAACCCCCACCCTTTGAGTGATCCCTTTTGTTTTATACTCGCGCCGGACAAAGCGAAGGAGGAATTTAAAGTGACTCCCCTTGACAATGAAATAAGAATAAAAGGAGTTTGTGTTTTATGACCTTCGGATTCTGCAAGCAGTTCGTATATTGCATCCACTGTATTCACAAATAGGGCATACTTAAAATAGGTCCCACGTAGTCCCTTTCAGAAACTGTGGTCGGCTTGGGAGATCGAGCCCTCGGTCAGCACTCAATGTCCAGTCTAATCCCACTTAACCGTGGCCATTTTTAACTGGTCTTTAAGGACTCCATCGAGCCTCAGTTGCGTGCCTTACGCCTGATCACTCAAAATGCCCCATCGCTGTCCCATTTAAGCAAGGAACTGGGATTACCACTTCTAAGAGTTTAAAATCGCTAATATTTACAGGCTTATATTTATTGATTTTTTTTTTCCTTTTTACTGCCTATCTTCAGCTTTTAAGTTAGATATAAAATTTTAAATTATTATATAACATGATATCAAAATTTATTTTATTATCTTATTTGCCACTCTTTGTTATTTGATTCGTTTTTTATCTCGAGTCTAATCAAATTAGTCTAGCCCTAACAAGATTTAGTAGCCGAATTTGAATCATTTAGTTTAGTTTTATTGTGTTAGTTACTAAGTGAGCTTAGTGCATTTCAAGAGGACATGATATGAGTGTAAAATAACTAAAGTATAAAGACCTACATGGACAATAATATTTATGAATTTTTTTATTTATTAATTTAAATTTTTAGATAAACATTAGATTTTAAAGTGTTATATGACATTATGATTGAAAGTAAGTTTTTAATACTAGAATTTGGGGCTAAGCTTTCATGTAATTTACGAAATCCTGGCGCAAAATTATCATTGCTTTGGTGGAAAAATCCGTCAGTTTGGCGCAGACTGTTGACTTCGGCTGCTAAGAACTTGCTTCAAATTGGCTCTTTCACATAACAAACCTTTGTTTTATTCTTTCTCTATTGAAAAGCTCAGAACTTATTGCTATATTCATTAGTTAGATTCTACTTAAAGTCATATTCTATGCCCTAGGTTCTATAATGGTGCGTAATGCGGTGATTAAATTATTTCATTTGTTAATTACAGGTTAATTAAATCGAGATACACCCGTTAGAATAGAGGAAGAAAGAAAGCGGAAACAAAGGAACAAAGATTACTTTTTGACAAACACATGTTGTTGTGTATATTTCAATGGATTACAGATGGACAAATGAGTAAGCATGATTGGTCCCAATGGACAGAGTTTAATGACTATCGCTGCTGACTCCTGCATTGCATGATTGGAAATGACAACAATAATAATTCAGCAGTATAGTCCCTATCCTGTGAGCAGATTATGTTCCACCGTCACTACATTTTTAGTTCCAAGAGTAACGTCCAAAATACATCCATATAAACATGCAAGTAGAAAACAAAGTTGTCAGATTTTTTGCTAAGAACATTGTTTTTGAATCCTTTTGCTTTATTTCCCCTTTTTTTTTTTTTTCTAGTTCCTCTCAATCAACTTCATTAACATATAGGAGTTGACGAATTATGCCCAAATTCACGGGAAAAAAATTCAAAATAAGAAATTTTTACGAGGCAGATGACCTCAAGCGGAGCTAATCATTAGCTAATATAATGTTTCGCGTGGATACAGTCATAAATACATTTATAATACTTGAATTATTTTATATGCTATAAATCATTGAGAGTCAAATACCCGTAAATACAAATGCAACTTACATTATATCAACATATCTAATTTTGTCCCAAAAAAAAAAGTTATTAGTTACAAAATTTATTGGTAAAATTATCTAAAAGTCTTGATTTTAATTTTATGATTCGATGTTTGGTTACAACAATAAAAATAAAGGAAAATAAAATAAAATAATTGTATCTAAAATATCATATCGAGAAATGATTTTTTTAAAATAAATAATTTGCAAACTCTAATATGATATAATTAGCCTCAAAATCAATTCTGGCCCCAAGTTCTGAATTCAACTAGTCATGGCATCTACCCATCTAGCTGAACAATTTAGTGGGGTATATAAATACGCGGCCTTGCAGGACAGCCACAGTAGTTTTGTTTACCTTTGTCTTTTATTTCACGTTAAATAATATCGAGAAAATATATTTTGACTCACTTCTTTGAGTACGTCAAATAATTTGACATAAAAAAAAATACAAAATAAAATATGATAAATTATTTTTACTCATCCACTTCCTTCAAAAAAGTCAAAATCACAAGTACCAAAATCAAACGAAGCTGCTAGCCATTTGTGGATACATGCAGTGTCAAACAGGGATTGGATTGGACTGGAAGTTGTTGGAAGGAAAATTCGTTTTGGGCCCTCTCAATTGGTTGCCAATTTTTGTGGGACAGTCACGTTTGATGAGAATATGCCCAATAATTGTAAGAACAAGGGACCAGTAATGAAATTTCATTTGGACAAGTATTTTTGCCTCTTTTTTTTTTTTCGGTAAAGATGATATGAGATCTAAGTTATGAACTTTTATGACCCTTTCCTAGATTCACAAACCCACCAGGTTTAGCAGCTAAATATATCAATGGCAGCTTGTAGGGTGCTCGGGAAATTTCCTTCGGAAAGGGACTTGGCTGGGGGAGATTGACTTTTGGGTTTTCCAAGGAAGGTCATATGTGAGCACGCAATATTTGGAGACAATGAATTTACCAGTGGGAAAAAAAAAAAAAGAAGAATTAATTGACTAAAATTCGAATTTGAGGTATTTAGTTTGGGAACGACTCCAATATTATTAAACTTCCAGCATCATTGGATTACGGCTCATTAGTTCTGGAACGAAGGATGACTCGGTGGCAATGACCCCATTAAGTGCTCGATTGGCCAAGAAATTCGATTAAAGAAGATTTGCAGTAGACAGATGGTTGGTTGGGTGATTTAAAATCCTGCAAAACCCAACTGGGGTAGAATTGCACTAGCAAGCTACGATACTCACTCTTGGGCAGCAACATATCCTGGAGCTATTAGTAAAAGGAAAAAGAAAAGGGTGAGAAAAGATTCTGCCTTGCGAGTAAGACAACAGGAACATCAACTACCAAGGCCGCATTTCCTGCCTGGATGGATCTTCGGTGTTTCTGCATATGAACGTGTCAAAGTAGGCCAATGTGTGCGTACATGGGCAGTGGGAAAGCGACGACATTATTGATATGTTGGGCTTTTTTAGGACGCTGCCTTGCGAGGATGCAATCTATAGGCATTTTGGGCCGAGATGAGTGGAAGCGATTGTTCACATGGACGCCCCACTTCTTTTTATGACTACAATGGCTTCCATGATCATCGGTCACTCAATGCGTAGACATAAAATGTTTAAAATGAAAACCATTTCAGCCTAAAAGCCCAGAGAGCCCAAACGACCAAAAAATTAAGAAATCTGAAAACAAGCTCCCCCAACTACATGGCGTCGCCCGGACTCGAACCGGAGACCTTCAGTGTGTTAGACTGACGTGATAACCAACTACACCACGACACCTCTTTGTCTTAAGCTGTCGAAAGAGAAATATATTTAGCAGCTCTTTACAAGCGACTTCCTCCAGGAATAGCAGGGGCAGGCCAGTTGGATACGAGGAGGACGAGGGAGGATGCAAGGCAATTCGGGCTCTCTTCTTCTCGTAGCTCCAGGGACCAATTCCCTCGCTTCCTTCTCCCTTCTAGCAGCTCAAAATGTCGTCAAAACCCCATCTTCAATCACTTCACACCTCACTCTCCGCCTCAAAAACCACCTTTCCTGGCCACAAGGACACACCTATTTCAGCTTCCACCTTCTTTCACCGCAAAGATTTAATCTTTTGCCCGCTTATGCTCAGAATAGGCGAGGAACAGGTGGGGCCGGTGCTGCTGTTAAGGAAATGACTGATTTCGAGGAGGATGAATTGGACGGTGAGGATGAAGATGATTTCGAAGAGGAAGATTACGACGATGTTGAGAAGGAGGAGGAGGAAGAGTTTGTTCCATTTGGGAGAATGAAAAGGTGGTTTGAGAATAAGCCTGCGGGGTTTGGTGAAGGGAAAGTTTATAACACTTATATTGAAGACAAGCTGCTCGACGAAATTGAGCAGAGTAGAAAAGCACAGGCTGCTAATCTCAATAATCTCAAAAACAATCGTGTCAAGCCTGCTAGCGAGAAAGGCGAGCCAAAAAAGAAGAAAGGTCAAGCCTTCTCTCTCTCTCTTTCTCGAGTCTTGTTAATATGATTGCACCAATTTCGCTGGTTCTCTCGTGTGATATGTTCCTATTTTTAACCTTTTTTTGGGGGGGGGGGGAGGTGTTTGCTGTGTGTGTATTACTTGCTTCTGTTCATATTTCGTAACCCTTTATTGTGGCAGAAGTATTTACTGGGAGAAATGTGTTGGTCTAGCTGAAACAATTAAAGGGTTTATAGATGGAGCTTTGATGAGAGCTTGGTCTAGACGGAAGTTATGAGCATTATTTTCATGCATAACTTCCATACCAAGGCTAATTATTATTTTTGGCCTTGGCACTTGTTTGTTAGCTTGTTGTTTTGTAATTTGTGAGGAACTTAGAGTTTCTTGGTATAGATAGATAGAAAGAAGTCAGTTGCCGGTGTCTGGTTTAACAGTGAAATATTTGTTTCTGCTTCTGTTCCCGGGAAATAGATCTTGTTTGCCTTCTTAAAATTACTATGTCATGGAATTTCCTCCTCTAAATTTGACTTAGATTAAAATGCTTGACAATTTCCAGAAAGTGGAAGTTGGTTCTTTTAAAATTGCTGGGCCACGGGAATTGACAATTCAATTTTGAAAGTTTTATGGTAAATAAGTCCATTCTATTTTTTGCAACAGTTTGGGTTGGTTGGACCCATAAAATTAGAAACTAGTAACAAAGGATTTGATGTATGTCAGACATGCCTAAATTGTTGTATTTTGAAAAATATGTGCCAACTGCCAAGGAAAGGGTATACATTATCTTGGCTTTATGGTTACAACTTTGAAAGAACTGTTTGTAGAAGCATGTGGGGATAGAGCTGTTGGGCTCTTAGTCCCTAGCAATCATGGTTCAAATCCTAACACCAACGAGCCAAATAATAATAATAATAATAATAAATTAAAAACACATATCCAGTGCACACACACTCTCCCATGATCAGTGTCTCTCTTCCTTGATGTCCTAATAATTTGTGTGGATTCTAATGATCTGTATGCTGCAAAGAGCTGCTTTGAGCTAATTTCACACTTCCCTCCACCAAGCAAATTGCAAGGGAAATTTTGTGTTATCCAGTATCAAATGTTAACCATAAGCAGGATAGAAAAGAAGAAAAATTAAATAGAACTGAAAGCAACGGCTATTTTTAGGTTTCATAACATGACTAATTGCCTTTGCATTAGCTAGGTTGTGAGAAAATGTATTCATGACCTTTTCACAAACTAAATGAAAGAAAAAAGCGCATCCACAATCTGTTAAATAGTTACATGTTCTGCATTAATACGGAAAAAGTGTATGAATGATTTGTACTTTGCCCCGCTAGCATATTCTGACTTTGGACCACTACTCTGGATTTATGCAGTGCCGGAAGTTATACCAGGTGGAATTCGTGTTCATGTATTTAACCTTCCAAAGAAAAAGAACATTCACAGAGATCTGAAATCAGCTTTCAAAGAAGTTCCTGGTATTGTGGACATTATTCCTGCTGTATCTGGAAACAAGAAGACAAGGGACCCAATTTGCAAGGGCTTTGCTTTTGTTGATTTCATGTCCAAAGTGGATGCTGCTAGGTATATTGGCTTTTGTTAAACACACGCAAAATATCAGAAATATTAAGCGATATGTTTGGTAGGTGGAAGAGAATAGATGGAACATCATTATGAATTTCTCAAGAAAATTGATTCCATTGCATTGCATTATCTGCCCTTAAGGTCTACCAAACATTTCATAATTTGTGCAGAATGCTTTGTTAGAAATTTCACTGATATTGCAAACAAAACGGCAATCATTGTCTTTAAAATTGCTGGATACTTGTTTTATGTTGAAATATCTGATGAATTTTGTCTGTGAAGTCTACGGATAGTTTTGTTTTTGCCTGATAAACAATTGAAAACATGCCAAAAAATTTTGTGATATAATGTGTGGGAGGACCGCATGCAAAACTTGTGTGGACCTTCCACAATCACACTGATCCTCAGTGGCAAAGCTATTTGCATGTATTTGGACATATGGAACGTGTCATTTCATTGAGGTTATAAAACCCATATTTTATTATTTATGGATGATAATTTATCTCTGAGCAGGTTTGTGCAAGTGTTTTCTGGACAAAGTATAACTTTTGGTAAGATTCAGAAGGATATAAAATGCAAAATGATCAATTCAGGCTCATCCAACATTTCTGCTAATGAATTAGTTGGTGGCTTTGTGTCTGCTCCACGTGTAATGGATTGTGCCTTGGAAGAAGGCGGCGTTGATGATTCTTCTTTTGAAGAGACTGCCTTCCACATGTATGATGACCTAGATGATGATGGTGGTGATTTCATGACATCAAAACTGGAGCATTTAACAATAGATTTGGAATCGTGCAGCACGCCACAGCTTAAAGATGGTGATAGTGATAGCACTGATTCAATGGTTAAACCTATGGCTAGTTCTCTATCCCTGAAGAAGCAACATAAATTCCAGGCCAACAAGAAAAAGAGTAATGCTGAAGGGAAAGAAGGGAAGGTTCCAAAGCTGGGAGCTCTAGGATCAGCAAAAAGGTTATTTCAAATTTCTCTGTGACATTATTTTCTACCTTTTTTTGTATGTTTGTTATATTTGCTCAAACTCATCGTGTTGATCCTAACGCAGGTTAAAGATCAAAGAGAGGGCCGTGCTGACAGAGGTTTTCAGTAAATATGCATTGCAAGCTGCTTCAGCTTCAAGGGAAGAGAGATAACGCACACAGCAATTCGTTCATCGGGAGCTTTTAGTGCATCATGGAGCTCATTAAGACTTGCCTGTACAATATGGTTATTTTCACTTTCATATTCAACACCACCTTGGCCATCAAAAGTTCATATTATAAATCAATGAATTCTGAGTCCTATCTCTAGAATTGTCGATTGTTTAAATTACAACTTGACCAAACCTGTTCCAAAAAGTTGGGTTTAGGGTTTTGTTTTTTCTCAATAAGAACTCAAAATAATCCGAGTAGCATCGAGCCTGGTTGAATCTGGGTCGCGCTGGTTAATTTAATGTGTATTTCGGGTACAAGTCCACGTTATGATGGTATTGTGATTGTCTGCGCTTGTGGTATCCTAAATTGAATAATCTAAAACGTATGATTAATAATTACAATAATATAATATAATTTATCAAATTTGATGAAAATAGTCTTGAGTTTTTATCAGTTGAAGTAGTAATTTAGTAGTATTTTGGTGTGTCTTTTATATTGATTTGAGTTTAAATTTTTTGTTATTGTTACATATCGAAAATATAGTAATTAATTTTAAATTTATCAATAGTAAAATTAAATATAAAAATATTTTATTTGAATAATAAAAGTTGAACGAAAGATAAAAAGTGGGTGAAAATGTTAGAGGCCAACCCATGTAACTGTAATATCTCTGCTTATTGGGTTTAAAAAAAAAAAAAAAATTATCTCCAGCCTCTGCAGCCCCAAAATCACGGGGGATAACAGAATCCGAAAAAACGATCATTCTCTGTGTCGCCCACCAATCCCAAATGTAAGAATTTCCAACCAAAATCCTAAAGGGGGATGGCAGCCTTAATGAAAGGGTTTCGAATTCAAATCTTAAGTACGACACCGTTGCGGAAAACACCTCCAATTCTCTCCTCTCTTTTTCTCTCCCGCTTGAACTCTCGCTCGTTTTCCTCCTCCGCGACGCCGTTTCCAACTCCGTCTCCGACACCAGCCGACTTCGTGCCAGGAACTGGAGCCCATTTCCCAGACGTTGCTAGAGATGGCGACGATCTGGTGTGCCCAGTTGCACCCGTTTCTTCAGCTGTGAAAACGGCAACTATACCCACTCTCCTTCAGCCACGTGTCGTGGTCTATGACGGCGTCTGCCATCTCTGCCACCGAGGTTCCATTTTCCTCTGCATTACCTGTCATTTTCCTTCAATGATCAGAGAGAAATGGTGAAATTTTATGTGTTAATACAATCATTTGAAGTGATCGTGTGGTAGATTGGCCTTTTTGCCAAGAATCGCCAACCCCACATGCTATTAATGTTTAATTTAATCTTCTAAACCTCTGCATCTCTAATGATTTACAGAGTTTAGTATGTGATCCTTGCCTAACAGTTTAAGTTTTTGTTTTGATTGGTTTCTTGACATGCAATCAGAGTCTTTTTGACTGAGAGGTCTTAAGTTCAAATCACAGGATTCATTCTTAGCCACGAATGAGATTTATTTTGGGTCTTAGCCAGAAGACCTGTTTATGTTTTTTAAGCTCCAAGAAATTCTCGTATTCTCATTTAGACTACATATTACTTTACTGATACTGAGAAGAGTAAAGTTGGAAATACTAAAATTTTTGCTTACTGCATGTCTCCAGGACTAATATTTTTGATTTTCTACATGGTTTCTCCAGTTGAAATTCCTGGTTTGTGTCTTGAAACAGCATGTGGCTATTGTGAATTGAACTACATTAGTTGGTTGGTGATCTTAGCGTTATTGAGAGGGAGTGAAAGGAAAGCTCTTAAATAGATGATTTTGGAACTCATGTGTAGTTTGATTTCTTGAAACCTGCTTCTCCCATATCTTTATTGCTCGTTATCACTCCCCCATGGTGATTAGCCTCCTGGTTATCATGTTTTCTTCTTGATTGGTTTCTGTTGGCTCATTAATATGTTACATTAGAACTTTGCTTTCTGTTGGTTCAAAAATATGTTAGAGTAGAACTTTACCTGCTGACACATGACATAGACCAATTCCTTTTATGCTTATGGATCTTTACAGGGGTCAGGTGGGTGATCAAGGCAGATAAACACAGGAAGATCAAGTTCTGTTGCCTCCAATCCAAGGCTGCTGAGCCATATTTGGGACTATGTGGCCTTGATCGGGAAGATGTATTGCGTCGTTTTCTGTTCATTGAAGGCCAAGGTTTATACCACCAAGGATCCACTGGTTGGTTCTCCACCAATGCTCCTTATTTCTACAGTGCAAGTCCTTCAGAAAATGATTTTGTATTTCTTGCCTTACTGCCAGTGTATCGATGTGTTGACATCTATGGCTTAAGACATGATACAATAGATTCCTTGTTACTGCTAACTGGTATTCTTCATTTGGTCATGAGCTACTTTTGACCTGATTGCTACTCACATAAACAACAAAAAGAGAGGGGTTGGGGGGGGGGAGCGGGTTTGGGTTGAATGGCCAGAAAGCATTGTCACGGAATTTTAATGTTTAGCAATAATGTCACAAAGATGGATCAAAAGTAAGGTAGCTCTTGGAGATATTCTTACCTACACTCTGAAATATCAGTGTTTGTATTCAAATTTCATTTGTCAGCTATCAATAGCTAGTTGATTACTGAATAGATTCTGCTCCTAAAGAGGGAATTCTTACAGATTGGAAAATGCTTGTTATTGAGAAGCAGTGAACTCAGGGACTCTTAATCGGGAATCCGGATTACTGATAATCCTATACCATTTGTCCCTGAAGCTAAAACAAGCATTTCCATGTTGTGGTGTTTAGACTAATGAGTAAATTGAGTTTTAGTGTTGGAGATAATTTATTAAAAACTTTGCTGCAACTACTTGCATCTTCTTTCATTGTGAGCATTGAGGCATATGTAGTCTACTCCATACCTCAACTCCATGCATTTCTTAGCTTATCAAGTTAATACATTTTTTATCTTTTCCCTTCTGGTCTTGGGCAAAATTCAGTTCTTCTCTCTCTCTCTCTCTCTCTCTTTTTTTTGGCTTAAGTCTGCAAATTCATTTTTCAAGTGTATTGAGAAAAGCCATTTGTCTGAAGGATAAAAAATTTCAGATTGTTTCCTGCTGGTGTTATGATATACAACTCTGCAGAAAGAAGCACGTGGATTCATTCAATCCAAACTCTTGTGTATATGTTTAATTAAGCCTTTTCCATCAGAAATTTATATTACTGCTATAACTACTGGGAAGTTCGAAGATTAATTTCCTATGCTAATGTGATTGTGGAAACAAAAAAAAAAAAAAAAAAGAGGAATTCCAACATTTTTGTTATTGCTCATCTTTTAAATGCATGGTGATAAATGGACCTAAGAATGGTTGGAACTTTGTTACATCTGCTTTTATTGGTACCTAGTTACCTTGCAATCATTCCAATGCAATAAATTCATTCATAACTTTTATGATTTATGTTGTTGCAGCTGCACTCAGAGTTCTTTCGTACTTGCCTCTACCATATTCGGCTTTGAGCGCACTTTCGATAGTCCCAGTTCCTTGGAGGGATGCTGTCTATGACTTCATTGCTAATCACCGATACGATTGGTTTGGAAAGGCTGACCATTGCTTGGTTTTGAAAGATGCAGAGCTGCTTGATCGATTCATAGACAGGGATGAGATAACAGGATCAGACTTGTAAATTGAACCTCTTAAAATCATGACAACTACAATTTTAATTAAATGTTTTGCAGGTGTAATTTAGGAGAAAAAGTTGCAACTGAAACCTAGAAGTTGGGAGGACAATCTTCCACTGATTAACCATTGACAGTGATTCTATCAGAAAAATGAAAAATTGCTAGCAATGGTGATTATTTCATTATGATTTGTAACTCACAGGATTGAAAGAACAGTAACTTTGTTGAATGGCAATGCGGCCTAAGCATCAATGACGGGCCTCATGTGGGCCAACTGTGACAATGGCACAATTGTTTTTAAAGCCGATCAAAAGCAGCAACAAACAAAAGACAAAATAAACAAATTAAGAAAAGAGACCAGGAAAATGTTGGTTGATCGAATGCCCTTCAGCAAGCGGGAGCTAGCGTGACCCATGCACTGGGCTCAATATTACCGTCAAGCCAATGGCTAAGAGTATTATGCTAACTACTCTCATAGACTTGGCATCAACACTTGCATAAAATTTGAGGCTTTGTGTAACAGGTGTTGTGGGGAAAGAGGGGGATCTTGGGTTATATAAACGTGGTGTCACAGGGCCATT